>BMAO01033739.1:0-75561 GCA_019973975.1 Trichonephila clavata | reverse complement strand
ATATTACTCTCATGTCCATAAATTAAGGATAATGAAGTTCAGACAAAGAAAGAGACAGAATCAAAACAAATTTGACTTATTTGTAAAGTCTATTTATTAAACAAAAGGTAAAGAGCAAAAAGATGCTATATGTTTGACATAATTAATAAAAATTGCGATTTTTACTCCCTGGAGCAAATTTCAAAAACGAACCTATTTACAAAAACAGTATAACATGGTTAGTATGATGGTTAATACGGAGTATGTCACCCGGACGATGCAATACAGGCCTTACAACGCCTACGCATGCTGAGTATCAAATTATCAATCTGATCTTGGGAATATTACACCACTCATCAAGCAATGCCCTCCGAAGTTCCGGTAGACATGTGGGAGGGGTTGATGGCTGTAATTTGTCGGTCAAGCATATCCCACACATGCTCTATTGGATTCAAGTCCGGTGAGTATGCTGGCCAATCCATACGGGTGATATCCTCCGATTGAAGGCATTCGTCTACAATGTTTGCACGGTGAGGTTGAGCGTTGTCATCCATAAACAGAAATTCAGCACCCATGGCACCCCGAAACAAATGTACATGTTGTTCCAGAATGACATCCCGATAGATGTGGCCTGTCATCGTTACACTCTGAACATGCAGGTCAGTTCTGGAACCAAGAATAATTCCTCCCCAAACGATCCATCCTGCACCACCAGAACGGTGTCGTTTAATGGTGTTCTCTTAGTGGTAACGGGTACCTGGCGCTCTCCATATGAAAGTCCGGTGAGAATCAGACTGCAAACTAAACCTTTACTCGTCGGAAAACATCACACAAGACCACTGTTGCGGTGTCCACAATGCATGCTCTCTACTCCAGGTTAATCGCAGGCGACAGTGAGTTGGGGTAAGGGGAACGCATCTGACAGGCCTACGAGCATGTAGACCAATGTGCCCTAAGCGTCTGTACACGGTCTGCCTTGAAACTGTCGTACCGGTAGCTGAAGAGAGCTGACGAGACAGGTCTGATGCTATGATCCGTCTGTTTCTTTTGGCAGTAACTGCCAAATACCGGTCTTCATTCGACGTTGTAACTCGGGGCGACCTATGCTGTAACATCTACTCACATTACCATCATCTTGGAATCGTTGCCAAACCTGGAGATGACACTCTGGGCGATTCCAAGTTCCTCGGATACTTCTAGCTGGGTACGTCCACATTCCAGTCGTCCGATAATTCTACCACGTAAAAAATCATCCAAATGCTTTCTTTGTACCATAACTATGCGGTTATTGCACTGAAAAGCTTTTAAAGCGCTTGTGAACAATTTTACTTCTTGGCCACCATTCCTTATATACCCTCTCTTACACTCTCGTCATTGTGACGTACTATCCGCGCCATCTGGTGGTTTCCTGTAATTTGATATTCTTCTTCAAGATGTGTGTGATAATTCTACAGGTGAAATTTTTATTTTAGAGTACAATTTCTGTGTGATTCTGACTTATCCTTAATTTATGGACATGTGTGTGTGTGTGTGTGTGTTTGTTCATAATTTTCAAAAATATATCTATAAAAACAGAATTTAGTTTATTTCGGAAGGGAAAAAAACTAAATTCCCTTAATTTTATGTGCCTTTAAAATAAAAATAAATGAAACTTTTTGAAACATAATTTTTTTTTAAAACCTTATATTATAAAAGAAAACTTAAAATAGATAAGCAGTTTAAGTTTTTGTTGTTAATTTATATAAAAGTTACTATTGTGTTTGTTATACTTTTCATCCAAACGTGGAAATTCTCGCCATAATAATCCCTTAGAAGAAATTAACTAAACAATTCCTAATTAGAACTATATATATTGCACATTCCTTATAATATTAGAACTATTACACATTTTGTCTTATTTGAAATTAGGAAACGGAGAAAATGTATATCATTTTTTCAATTCCCTGGCTACTAACTTTATAATTCTTTCAACATTTTTAACAAGATGAAATTATATTTAATTGGTTTTATAAATTTGTAGGCAATATAATATCAAAAAATAATGTAAATATTGCTTATGCAACCAGATAATTGATGTAATTCATAAATCAATCAAATCATAAAAAGTATATACAGTCAGACCTCGGTTTAACGAATTCATGGAGACGGAACATTTTGTTCGTCAATTTGGGT
Source organism: Trichonephila clavata (assembly GCA_019973975.1). Lineage (NCBI taxonomy): Eukaryota > Metazoa > Arthropoda > Arachnida > Araneae > Nephilidae > Trichonephila > Trichonephila clavata. The sequence goes on along the minus strand of BMAO01033739.1, from coordinate 73,410 downwards.
TATTCGTTATATTGGAGTCCAAATCAAATACAAAATTTTTGCTCTCACCTTTTGGAAATTCTATAAGTAACAACACGAAAAATATATATAGATAGAAATTACAAACTTTTATTCAACAGCTAAATATACTATTAGTGAATTGTGGCCCATCAGTTAATTGGGAGCTTTAACGTACTCACTGATTGATAGTTGAAATTCTTTTTATCCCTGACTCGAAACAGTTCGTTTCGACTTTTTGCAGAAAAGGAAATACATTTAAATCTGTTTTTGTGTGGTTAATAGGGACAGCATAAAAAAACCGCAAAAAAATATTTAAACATTTCTTAAATTCTTACATATAAGAAACGAATTCGTCGAAATATTACAGAATTTTTTTTTATGCGGTGGAGAGGGACCGCATAAAAAAAGTCGCCCTTAGAAAATACGTGAATTATTTACGAAAATCATCGAAAAGTATTTCCATAACAAAATAAATAATTAAATTACACATGGAAACATTTTAAAAACATTTAGTTTCTCATTGTATACAAGGAGAAGTTTTCAAAATGCACATGAATAATTTACTAATACTCATCGCAATCCAAAGCGATCATCTTCCGGTGATGAATAAGTTAAAAATCACTTTCGTCAAGATACAATTTCAATTGATAATATTTTTGCGACGAAGATTGGTTGGTCAGTTGCTTGTAAATGTCACGATAACCAGATATGCATGATCGAAGCTCTTTTTGTGAAAAATTTCATACTCCTTTCGGGATTGGTATCTATTTTTAAAATGCTTTTCCAATTTGATGGAAAGCTGTATCCATGCATATATTTTATACCCTCTCAAAGTATCCGATTTTTCTTGTTCGTCTTCATAATCTATCAAATTATTGATAACGTCACTGTCATTGAAAGTTTCGTCTTAAATCAAGCGCTGTCTGTTGGCACGTTGAGAGAAAGCAATTGAATGTGCATTGTAGGGAGACTGTTTATAACAAATCAGCAGAGAGTCTTGAAGTGTATATATGTAACATACATGTATATGCATGAAGTGTATATATGTAACATACATGAAGTGTATATACGTAACATACATGTAGTATATATATGTATGTTGTTGCTAACGGCACCTGTCTGACGTAGTCAGATCGATGCCCACGAAATTCATCATGGCATCGGGCTAGATAGTACGCCTGTCGTTAGCCGTAGCTTTGAACACCATACAGGTGACAGTACAATTTGGCTCGGTTCCACCCCAATTTTGAGGGAGAACACCCTGGGAGTGGTCAGGGGCTTTCCACCTCTCTTCCCCTTCCACCAACCTCACGAGAGGACATGCGGCTCGACAGCTCTTTAGAGTACCCCCCTGCCGCGAAGGCATTATACATTTACAAACATCCATGCCTTATCCGGGATTCGAGCCCAAGCCCTACGGCACACAGCAGTCAGCGTCACTAACCACTATACCGGATGGGCGACATATATATGTAACATAAATGTAGTGTATACATGTAACATACATGTAGTGCAGAAGCGCATATAGGAATTTTCAGGGGGGGTCCAAGGTCGAAAGTCCACTGTTCTTGTACCATGCTTCAATACGCTGCCCAACATATTCTTTTAATTTTGACGATTTTCGAAAAGACAAAAACAGTAAAAAATTGATTAATTAATTAATAATTAGCGTTAATTAATAAAATTAACTATTAAAAACAAATATTTAATTAATTTTTACGTACTATATACATAGAATTATAATCAATTGAAAAAAATCAAGGGCTTTTGGGGTAGGTTCGGACCCCCAGGATTCCCCCCCCCCTTGTGTGCGCCACTGATGTAGTGTATATATGTAACATACATGTAGTGTATATACGTAACATAGTTGCGTGACATAAACCCCCGCAACCCCCTTTGGCCAAGGGGATGGGGCTTAGGAGTCTAGGGGGCCCATGGCCTAACTAACGTCCAGTACGTAGCTACCCAAATACTAACAAAAAGCAAGAGTAATAACATTACAGTCATTCAAAATCCTAACGATAAGAGATTAAAGTTCGAAAGAGCTAGGTAGTCTGGTCATTCTTCCCCAACGACTATAAAATGTTAAAGGCAAAACCTGATTTTGCAGGAAAGCTCAAACATTCTCCATCATCAAAGGTGCATTGATAGAAAACATTTCAGTGGCGCCAAAGCCGTTGAAATTCATATACCGCAGAAAAAAAACATCACACAGAAAAAAACGCACAAAAATAAAATCGCAATAAAAATGACCGCACAAAAACAGGCTCTACTGTACTGCATCATTTACATCCTGCTGCATAAGAGAGGTATGTTTTCACAGTTTCCAAATTATGTAAGACGTTAGAAAATGTAACAGTTTACATGTGAGTATCATTATCAATTTCTGCATTAGAATCTGTACTTATTGGCTTTAACAAATCTAGGGCCGTGGGTAGCCTAGTGGTTAGAGCATCGGACTCCAGACCGGAGGGCCTGGGTTCGATGCCCGATGCCACTAAATAACACCGAGTATACACAGGGTACGTGCTCATTAAATCAGTGGGTCCAAAAGTCTTGTGGGCGGTCGCAGCAGAAACCACGAGTGCAGGGGGCTGGAGAATATTTCCCTCCCCTTCAGTTCCATGCCAAAATTGTGGAGGTGGATATAGGTGGTGTCGCCATCTATCGTTAAGAAGTCCAACCTGTGTCCCACAGCCAATGGCAACTTTCATTCCTTCCCTTCGGGAAGGACACGACAACAACAAATCAACAATTTCCTCAACTTCACTTGCGCAGGTAGGCAATCCATCATCGAATGCATTACAGTTGATAAAATCTTAAATTATCCCTTTCGTTGTGGATTGGGATGAGATAAGAAAGGAATTTCCTGTCCTACTCAAGACTCATACGATAGGTTACACACTCCCGACTCATCTGCCCCTGTAAAGTCTAAAAACCCTTCAACCTTTCCCGTTAAAAACTTTTTCTATTCAAGACAAAAATAATATATCTTTTGAAAAGAAATCCAATTTCTTCTAATCCAAACTAATAAAACAAAATTTCGGCTGTTGAAATAACTCGTTGATTCAGGGTTTATTATTCGTTAAATAGAGTTTTTTTTGTCTTCCTTTTAATCGGAGAAAGAGTAAAGTTTGCTAAATCGCGAAATTCGTTAAATCCGGGTTCGAATGTATATAATTTTTTCCATAAAATAGAATTTTAAGTGAATATAGAGTCAATGAAATTAGCTATTTCTCCTTGTGGTTCTTATTCTACAAAAAATACTTTTTTTCGGAGAAGATTTGATGAATTCTTAAATCCAAGAAAATAACCTATATATTCCACTAGCATAATTTTTAAAAAAACATCTCCCAAATATTGCTATTCAGTTGAAATCAAACCATTTTTACACTCTTGTTTATACCATTACACTCGCCTATCTTCAGGCTGCGTAAATTTACATGGGAACGGGTAAGCGATTTTATCCTATTTGCATATATGCTTCGAATAAAAACACCAAGGCGAGCATCTGTGCAGGGTGGGAGGAAAATCTCCACCAGCGAAAGGGTGGACAAAGAATCTATACTTTATTTGTTCGTGCCAAAAGAAAAAGTTTTCGTCTTTATTTACTCAGTTCGGAGGATAGATGCAGGGAGGGAGAGGGGTCTTCAAGGGGATAAGCACAGGGAGGATATTGTGTGTTCGGTTGCGAAGTGGCAACTTAGGACTCCTTCGAGAAATGCTCTCTATAGGACTAGGGGTAGAGCACGTTTCCTGGAGCTTTTAAACCGACCCTTTTTTATTTTCCCCTCCGAACAAATGTCTCTGGTTGATAAGACTGTGCGGAAAGATGCTGAGAATTTTTCGGACTTTTCCCTTAGAAATAAAGAGATTTGATTATTGTATGCCCTTCTTGTTCTTGTCGAGTCTATTGTTTATGAGCCTCTCGTCTTAATTCGATGTTCTTTTATGTATGTTAAGGAGATAATTCGGTTGGTCTTTTTTTATAGTTTGTTGATTGGATTGTCGTCGAAGTAATTTGAATTTTACCTGAATGCGATTTCGGGATAAAGCCTTTTTATCAAGCTTTTGGATTACTGCTTCTGGTGATTTCTAACGACTGAATATTAAGGTAATTAACAATTTAGAATATGGTCTACTCTTTCTCTTGAACTTCTATAGTCAAGTCTTCTAAGTCTATAAAAATAATATTTTGTTACCTATAGTCTGGAGTTTCAGATTTCTATTTATTTATCAATTAGACAATTTTCTTCCTTAATTTATTAACTGAAGTTTAAAAAAATATACCTGATGGAGTAGAAAAATCTTACTATGCTCAAATAAAGTGTTTATAGTTTAATGTTTTAGAATCACTTTTTAAACTGCCCATAATTATTTTTTCCACTTCTCTAATCCTATTTTTGAATGTTATGAATAAAATTTTTATATTTCATTTCTTTATTAGTCATTATATTTTTGAAAGGATTATAAACAGTTATATTATATGTATTTAAAATCGAATTGGTGGTTTATCTTATGAATAAAAAAAATCATGAGTTCTCCAAACGTTTGACGTTTTAGTTTAACGAAATGTATTACCTTTTTTTTCTGAAACAACTTTTAATTGAATTTGTGACACTGACTTTGTTCTTAAAAGGTATTAGTGTTTTACATACATGAGTATTTTAAACTAAATCGAGTTATGGGTACAGAATTGATTGCGACAAAACAAAGATAGGAGAGCAGCAAATGTTTAAATTTTTGTCAAAAATGTATTTTAAGCATAGTTTATCTCTAAATCGAATCTCGGAAACTTTCGCATTCTTATACACTATAAATGAAGGAATTAGATAAGTGGTCTCCAACCAGGGGTCTGTAAACAGTTTTCAAGATCCGCTGAAAAATTAGGATTTTATTTATATTTTCATGAAGATTTAGTTTTAAAAATGAAGAGTAACAAAATGTATTACGGGATGTGGATTATATTTCTTTTTAAAATTTTATTTACTACATTTAGCAAAGCTCCTTCGGAGTGAATTTTTTGGGTTACTTTTGGAAGTGTATATAGCGAGATTTGAATATATAAGCTGGCAACAATTGTTAATTGGTGGCATAACACTTTTGCTTGTTGATATTGCTTTGCGTTGTCAATTTGTTCTTGCTTTTCTTATTTACTATCCAGTGGTATGGAAATTTAAATAGAGATGCTAATAAGTGACAATATAGTTATAATGATGCGCTATATAGTGGTCAATCATGTTAAGGGTCTGTCACGCAGTGGTGAATTATATTAGTTATCTGCCACATAGTGGTCAGTTAAGTTAGTGGTTCACCAAATATACTACTTAGTAATCCACGAAGTTCTTAAGACTGCTGTATTCAATTATTATTTATTCTCTTATAAATTATCTTAATATGCTATGCAAAGAAGGATGCCTGTTTGGATTTTACAGCTATCCTAGTTTAATAACTATTTAAAAGCATTAGATTATTGTATATAAATGAATTAAGTTTTCCAAGCTGAAATTTTACTGTAAATATTTTTTGCAAAATATTGAAAATAACAGCATTTAATATTTCCATTGCTACAAGTATTTGTGAGTTTTAACAGAGGATTCATCAGTCTGCGTTATATATAAAACTTAAATCCTGATATAGATATTTCACTTTTGAATCTAAAATTTATTTTTTTCTCCATTGTGGTCTGAGAAACAATATTACGAAAAGTTTGATTTAGTTTTTCATGCACCTGTTCTTTATTTCCAAATATGAAAGCATTAGAATCATCATTTACTTTCATATCCTTTGTAAATACATTTCCAATCCACAATGGAAGGGACATGCGCATTCCAAACAAATTCTGTGTTTAATTTCCAGCAGGCTGCGTTTTATGGTATCGATTTTGAATTCAATATATTGCTTTCCACTTCTCATCAAGCGGCCGTTCCTCTGAGAAGAGGGGGGAAAATCAGATTTAATCTCACCAATACTTCACGGAGCAACTGACATTGTCTTCAAAGAGGAAAAACTATCAATGAAATATTCATGCTCACTGCAAACACGGGGGCTTTCTTTTCAATGGAATCGTTAATGGCTAAACGAAAGGACCCATTGCTAGGAGATTAGAAAAGGATAGCTCAGAAAGTATTCTGCAATTAATAAATAAATCATTTGATAAAGGATTTGTATCTTGTTTGAATAAAAATATTGATATAAATGTATTAATAAAACAATTAAAAATTATTAATGCTTAAATAAGAGAGATATTTGTATCCATTCTTTTATAGTTGTAACAATCAACATTAGGCAAAGCGTAACTTAATTGATCAAGCAATTGAACCAATTTAGTTTGAGAGGTGTTTTAAATATTTAAATGAAGGCTAGTGATTTCTTATTTACGTAGCGAACTTTAATGAGGTTTACAAGTTTAAAGTAAGTCAGAATATATCTATTTAATATAAACATTTATGTAAGTATACGAACTCTTGAATTATAAAACGCAGAAAAGAATTTCGTTCAGAAGAATCGTTTTTTTTTCTTAATTAAATAATAATTATACTGAACCATCTTGCTTATCAAATAACTATGTTGTGATCGTGTAAATCGTTAACATAAGAGTAAAAATGAAATATATAGAAAGCTGAAAAATAATATTTGATTTCCGTTGTTTTCATTTTAGAAAGTGCCTTACAAAAACGAATAACTGTACTTACGACAGTAGTAGGTATTACTTATAGTTCGGAATCAAGCAGATAGCAGTTCACATAAAAATAGTACTTCAGAAAGGTGTATATATACGTCCAAGGCAATTAACGCTTTGGATGAGCGAGACGTTTATATACGCTGGTGGCATTTAAAAGGTAAAGTTGTATTGTGTGTGTGTGTGGCTTTAGCGTCATAAAGTACAGTATTTTTGAAATAAAAACATTGTTATTGTATGGAGGGGGGGTGAGCAAAATTATGATTAAGTATTCGGTCGTAAATATTGAAACTTTGAGTTCCACTGCTTTAAAATTTATTATTCCAAACACCTTTATTAAAATACTTATTTATTCTAAACATCTTAAAACAAAAAACACCATATTTAGGACCTTTCGTCTAAAGCAGGGCTATGCAGCCAGCGGGCAGCATGCGGTCCATAAAGAACATTTTTGCGGCCCGGCCAATATATCGGCACACAATAATATATAATAAAATAACAGACCGAGGCAGATTAAACAAGATAGGTAAAACTCGCTAAACGCCTTTTAAATTATACTCTTTTTTGCTGTTATTGAACAAAATGCGTACATTTATTTTCGGGTAAATATGGTAATTTAGCATAAATAATATTTTAAATATGCCAAAAAGTTAGTTATGTTTGATAAGCTATCAAGTTTGTGTGTGTTTCTCATAACTTGAGTTTTCTTTATTTTCTGCTCATGGAAAAAAAGTCCTTGTGAAAATAAATTTAATTTTATTGAAGGACAAATTTGATCCAATGGTAAAAGAAACAAAACTAAGTACATTTTAACCACCTAAATTTTCAATCAAAACTCGTTAAAATTAATTAAAAAAATGAACAAAAGCAGTAATACTTAGCATTTTGGATTTCTTTTGTTACAATATCAATGGAATAGAACAATTTAAACATAGTTTCTAACTTTTTACAAAGCATATACCTCAAAATATTTTCATTAAAAATTTTGGTTCTTTTCCCCATTTTATGTACATACAATGCTAAATCTTTGGAATCATGATACAAAAGACAGCTAAACTGATCATATTTAAAAAAATCATTTATTTTCCCTTTGTTTCCAATGAAAGGCATTGTAGAACAAGATTTTGCTTTCATATCAGGTTTATAAAACCTCTAAACATTCTTGTAAGAATGATTTCCATCTAAAGCATATATATTCAAATTTTCATTTTAAATTCCACCAGTTACGTTTCCTTAAAGGCTTTCAGCAATGCTAATTACATTTTTTCATTCATTTTTGATACTCAAAAGAGAAAAAAAAACTGCAATTGGGTTCCTTCATGAAAACATTACCACTAACAACTGTTATTAGTGAGATACACAAAAACTAATTTCGTGTCATAAACTTCGAAAAGCATCGGATGAATTTCACACACACTCAATACTTTTAATTCAAAAGCGAGGATCTTAAAAGGGGGACGTAAAAACACTCAAAAATTCATGGCTGATGTATTCTGGTCGTAGCTACCCCAAAGAGTCCTTGTACGTTCTTTTTCCCAAAAGGAAAAGACGAAATAGGGTATTCGAAGAAAAGAAAAAAAAAGTCCTAAAAGATCTTTCTTCCAATGGTTGGTATCGATTGGACAGACTGAGCGAACCATTAAATTCTCAGCCACATCGACCACAGAGCAGACGCGACAGTTGGAAAAAAAAACACCACCTGATAATTAGGGTACCACCAGGAGAGGTTTTGCTCATTTGGCTTAAATCAAGTAATTAGGGGGCCTCCGTTGTGTTCTTAATTTGGAAGGCATGCGGGAGACGTTTTTCTCATTTGTCATAGATTCTACAGCGCTGAAAATCTTCGATATTTAGAGGGTGAATATTTTAAGCTTATATTTTAAATTGGACAAAAGTTATATTTTGCAGTAAATTTCTCTGTTTTGATAAATATTGAAACTCTTATCACCTCAACTTAAATTTTAATTATATTTCAACTTTTATAATGAAATCGAACACTTGTGTGTGGCAGCGAAACTACAATAAAGTAAAATAAAATTGAACAAAAAAATATTTGTTTTTTGATGCGAAAACGGTTTAAACATTTCGTAAGATGATGATACCCACAGAGCTCTGAATGCTTATACATAGTTGATTGTATTACGGATTTCAAGAAAAATCTCTCCTCAAAATGAGAATAACATTTAAGCAACTTCTCTTTCTCTCTATTTGAAAGCAAACACATATGCATAGCCATCAAACTAGTTTAACCCCGCAATTGAGTCATAAGCATGATAATACATTTTATTTTCTAGGCTTCTGTTCCTCTCAATTTTTCTAACTCTTTGATAGATAGGCTATTCTATTGTCCCGAATTTCTACTTTGTTAATTAACAGTTTCCAATTTTAAATTATATATATATATATATATATATATATATATATATATATACTACACTATACCATACTATACTTCACTGTTCGAATTAATTGGGACAAACGGCAAAAAACACTTTTTTCTAAAACCTTTGTGGAGGAAGCTGGGCGTCAAAATTGCTTGTTGTAATTGGTATCGCCTATATGGTGCAGCGCTAAAAAGTGATACCAGCTTCCTCGGGAATGTACTAGGTCTACAAAGGTTTAAAATATTGCGAGCCTCTTAGAAAAAAAAACTTTTTCTAAAACATTTTAGCTTTTAATCATTACGTACCTTAAGTGTACAATGGTCTATAGTAACTTGACTCTATAGTAGTACGAAGTATGTCCTCCTATAGCAGAAATGACCTTCTCAACTCACCTTCGTATTGACTCCAACAGTGCAGCGCACATGTTCTTAACTTCATCAATGTGGAACCACTGTTGTAAATCACTTTTTATCATTTGTTGTGTTGTCGTGCAACTCATCGTAGCTAAGCGATTAGTCATATTCTCAAAAGGATTTAGTTCTGGGGAATTTACCTGGCCAATTAAGCACTTTTATTTTATTTTCCAGCATAAAAGATTGTACCAATATCGAATCGTGACAAGAAGCCAAATCCTTTTGAAATGTTCCGTCAAATGTTTGCATGGATGGAACAATTCTATTGCGTAATATTTAAATGTACTTGACATAATTCACAGCATTTAAAAGGATGAGCTTCACATTACTTCGTCTAACTACACTTGACTTGTATCCATGTACATATAAATGCGTTTCATCACTGAAAATCACGTTTTTCTACTCATTAACAGTCCAGGATCGATATTTTTGGTCTATGCTAAAAGTGTTTTCGTCATTTTCTGAGTTAGAAATTGTTTTTTTTCCCGGGACTTCATGCCTTACGGTTAACTTCCAGAACCCATTTCCTGTACGTTGAGGTACTTAATTCAACATCATAATCCTATAAATTCCTTCGAATGTCTATGATCTTACATTTTAATTTATTTTGCTATTTCTTATTAGAATTAAAGGCGATATGGTACCATCTTTTCATAATTTCTTTTATTTTTAGTATTTGATATTTGGTTTTAATTGTATTTCATAAAGATTAATATTTAATAATAATTCCATACAATTTTTTTTTAATTTGTTGCAAAATGTTTGTAAAATTTAAATTTTTTTAGCTTTTTTAAGCATTTTTTAAATCCCTAAGGATTTTTTAAATATGTCTCTTTTCTTTTAAATTTTTTTCCAAGTACCTTATAATATACTACATAAAACTGTGCATGGGGTTTTTTCTGCTGCCGCTCTTTATTTTTTTATTAATTTTTTTATAGTTAAACTTCGAAAAATTCCCAAAAAACATTAATTTTGATTTTGAAATTTTTTAAAAAAGTACTAAATATGTTAGAGCTAAATGTTTACAAAACACACATTTCAGAACATGGATAAAAAATTTCAAACCCATATTTCAATTATCAAAAAAGCCTTAAGGTTTTGAATAACAGTATATGTACAAAAATTCAACCTGGAGAAATATGAGTTTGAAGTTTTCATTTCATGAATAGCATAATATAATATTTATCGAATAGTCTGAAACTTTATGAAATGTTAATTAGCTTATTAGGGGTCTCAGGGGTGTTAATCTCGGATTTTTTCGAATTTTCGAAAAAGATATATATGTTGTTCCTCATTTTATTTTGAACATTTTGATACCAACCACGTGATAGTGCTACAAAAACTTTGAAAGTTATTAAAAAAATTCCAAACAGCAATTTAGTAATAACAGTGTTTAAATGGACACATGCCACGTCCACTTTTTTGATTTCCGTATACGTTTCATTTTTCTGTTTTTAAAAAAGCCTCATGAAATATTTTAAACACTTAGGTGAATGCGAAGGAAGCTTGCAACTCAACACATTCATTCTTTCTGTGTTTACATTCTGTTTTGGTAATGCTACCACGTTGTTTGAAATAAGTTATCGAAATTCAAAACAACGTTGTTTGAAATCGTTTATCGAAAGTTAAAACATCATTTATCTTTGGATTTGAAATGGAAAAAATACAAACATACATCCTAGGCCTTCAGGTAAGCGTCCTAACAAAAGAAGGTTTAGAGGGAACCAATTCATGAAGGTATGTCCTGATACAAATGTTGCAGAAAAGGAGAGATACAGGTAAGTGTGTTTCCAGTAATAAAATCTCAGGAAATTCGGACTTCATTAAAGTCAAATCTTGTTAAGGTAAGTGAAAACTTCAAAGGATATCGTATTTTTGATTTTATTTTAACCTTTAGCTCTATTTTGACAGTATCATGCTGTTTAAAATGTCATAAGCCATTAACAATTAATGAAAAATCCACTCAAGGTTTATGTTCGAATTTTGAAATACATTGTAAAAACTGTGGGAGTATTTGTACTTTTTCAAGCTGTGAAAACACTGGGAATAAAAATAGTGCTCCAGAAATTAACAGAAGATCTATTTTGGCAATGAGATGCATAGGTCAAGGTTCAGAGTCATTAAAAACATTTTGTGCTGTAATGAGTCTTCCTAATCCTGTTGAACAAAAATCATATGATGTTATTAATAATAAACTTTCACTTGTTATGAAGGAAGTCGCCGAAGAAAGCATGAACAGGGCAGCTGTCGAAGAAAATTCTTCGTCACCTGATAACGTTTTGACGGTAAGTGGTGATGGGACATGGAAGACGAGAGGATATTCATCGTTGATTGGAGTATGTACTCTAATAGGGGCCAAAACAGGTAAGGTTTTGGATAGGGAAGTGTTGTCCTCATTTTGCAAAGGATGCGACAGTTATAAAGGGGTAAAGTTTGGTATCAAGTACAATAAATGGCAAAGAGCGCATAAATTTTATGTAGAAAAAATTATTCTGGCTCTGCTGGTAAGATGGAGGTTGACGGGATGTTGAGGATTTTTAATCGATCAGAAAAGCCTCATAACCTGAAATATTCGAACTACATAGGAGATGGCGACACAAAAACATTCAATGCCCTTTCTGAAAACAAGCCGTACGGCGATGACCATCTTATTCCGAAAAGAGAATGGGTACAAGACTTAGGAAGCTTAAATTAGTATATGTTAAAAAGAAATTATCTGGTGGTAAAACTATAAGTGGTAAAGGTAGGTTAACTGATAGTTTAATTGATAAGCTTGCGCATTACTATGGTAATGCTATTCGATGCAATTCTACTAGTGTAGAGGAAATGCGGAAAGCCATTTGGGCTGTTTGGGGTCATTCTTGCAGCACCGATGATGAACCGATGCACTGGTTTTGTCCTACAAATCCAAATACATGGTGTAAGTATAATGCTGCAATTAATAATAATTTACAAAATTATAAACACAAACCCTCAGTTGCTAAAGCTGTTCGAGATGTAATTAAGCCTGTATTTGCAGACTTATCTCATCTGGCACTCCTGAGGAAATGTTTAGGAGGTAAGACACAGAATCCTAATGAAAGTTTAAATTCATTAATCTGGAAGTTTTGTCCTAAGACGATTGATTCTAGCCTTCAGATTGCAGAGATTGCTGCAAATCTAGCAACCAGCATTTTTAATGATGGAAATCAAATACTTATTACTATTTTAGAGAAAATTGGCTTAAAAATTAACCAAAATGTGTGTGTGTTCCTAGCTGAACGTGACAATCATCGAATTTTTACGTTAAGAAAGAGGAGCTTAGCATCATCGTTTGAAGCTCGCAGAGCCAAAAAAATTAAAAAGAGTAAAGAAATTGAGCTGTTTGAACAACTGGAAGGCATATCGTATGATCCTGGAGCATTTTGGCATGTAAGTTTTAAAATTTATTTTCTCAAATTCAATTTAAAACTTTAAAGCCTTTTTTCTCAGTTTGTGTTTTTTTCACGTACGCGCATTGCATTTCAAAAACTATCATACTTTGATACATAAAACTTTACAGAATTATAAACTCTATCATAATCTTTAAATCCTAGCTATTTATAGTATTACATATTTGTAATGTTTTGAAAAATTTCAAAAAAATTAAATTTTAAAAAAATTTTTTTAAAAATTTACCTTTTTATTTTTAAAAATATTATGTTTTATTTATTCATATAAAATCGCTACCACCTGTAATAAGGATATATTTGAATTTATAAATCAACTTATTGCTAGTATTTAGAATTATTATTGCAGAAAATATCATGCGCGTCGTAAAACTTACTATTTGTTTCTTACAAAAATTTTCTTATTTTTATGTGCTTATTATTTTTAAAATTATGATTATATTTTAGACATTTTAAACTTTTTTGAAACTTTATTCCTTTATAATAAATGTGTAAAAGAATCAAATTATTTCATTTTAACCTCAAAGAAATATTTCTAGTCGAAAATTGTTCATATTTTGTGCTCTCGAAACATTTTTAACACCCCTGAGACCCCTTAAACTACTTACCACAAAAAATTGTACAAATGTAGAACAATTAAACAGTATACTGCCATAATGAATATATAGAAAAAAACGAATGAAAGATCAATATTTCATAAAACTTTATCTTAATAATTATATAAAAAAATAAATACACACACTTCAGAGCTAATTCCATGCTCAGAGCTAATGCACAATGTGTGCAAAAGATGTTTATGCCCTTATTTTTTATTTCCATGATTTTAAAAGCCTTCGCCTGTTAAATATTGTACACGAATAAAAGCAAAATCAAATAACAATTTATAGGTAAAATACATCAAAATCTTAGAACTGTATATGAGCATTTGTTTAAATGGAACTCTTAAAATATTTTAATAATAAAAGTGTTGAGTCTCGTACAAATGGGATATATATATATATATATATCACCAAAAACAAATATATAAAATTGGGAGAGTTTTTCTATTCTTGCGAATTAGATTTTTAATTATCTGAGTTATCAAAATGAGATTTAGTATTTGTGCTTTAGGAGAATCCGTTTTCAAGTTTTAATTTCATTCATAATAATATCGTAAAAAGCACGCACAACTTTTAAATCTTGACCAAATCCATTTGATGTTCCACAGTAAATAATTCACAAACTAGAATTTTTGCATGAATTGCACAATTCTTTCCTAAAATGATTTATTACTGCATATATAATGTCAATCTCATTGAGATGCGTATTAGAAAAATAGTTAATTCATTTTTTATCAGGCTCTTTTCTAGCAGATAATCTGAAATGTAGGCGTGGTAGTTGCTGTTTAGCATCAAACATTCCTCCATTACTTAATGAAAAATGCAGGTAAAGCTTTGAAATTTTGCAGGCATATTTATAAAGATTCGGGGTAACAAACAAGCCAATAAAAATTTTTTCGACAGTGTAATGATTTTTAGGGTACCATATCGCCTTAACCAGTTCTTGGAGTAATTTTCCATTTGAGCGCACATTTTTCTTTTCTTTTTGGAAACGATTAACAGGAATCTTATAATGTTATTAAAATATTTGAAGCACTTGATTTGCCCACACTAACTAACGTAGCAATATTTCTCACAGTCACGTGGCCGTGGTAGCCGAGTGGTCTAGGCATCGGATCATGGCTAGCATGTCATAAGTTCGATCCCAGTACCACTGAAGACCCGCCGTGTAGGGGAGTGATGCACGTAAAATCTGTCGAGAACTCAAACGTCCTCCCGTTGGTGTGGTGGTAGTTAGGAGGGGGAGCCAGCCAGGTGTCGTCCGTGTCACTGGGCCATGGTTCAAAATTACGCCAACCGTCCCGAAAAAGCCCTCGTGTAGCTGAACAGTGGGACGTTAATATTCACTCACTCCCTCTCACAGTCATAGAAGTGTATTGATTAAGAGCGATTATCTTATAGTGCTTCCTAGAAATAATAGCCATCTCTGAACAAGCAAAAGTAACAAATGTTAAGAGGAATGCAAAATTATTACCACCAGCTACCACGCTGAAAGGCTCACAACTGAACTATTAATGAAATAAAACCAATCAAATGAGTAAATTATAGTCAAGATCTATCCGTCACATTACTTCTGGGCAGATGTAACCGGTTTGAGGTGGTCCGGGAAATAACTGGTAATCACATACCAACTCAGACAAAAAAATACTTTTCTCAATTAATTCGAACAGTATATATGTATAAAATAATAACTATTCTTAAACTTATGATTTATTTGTTTGGAAGTTGGATAGACTTAAATTCTTATAAAATAGATACGGATAATCACTTTTTTAAAGGAAATTATCACGTGATTTGTTCGAAAAACAAAATAACTCATATATTAAACATTACATAAAATAACTCAATTATTCCAATTTTTCAAAAAATAACTTTCTATATTTTCTGACATTTGCTGATTTTTGAAATTTGTTTTACTTTGTATCCAAACACACATGCATCTGTATAAGATGAAAAAGAAATGAAAAAAGTTGTGAGTGTCAAACTCAAAATGCCTCTTTAGATATGACGTATATTAAAGTACGCGGGGATTATAGTGTTCCTAAATAACTTAAATAAGTTTCAATAGTTCAAAAATATTTGTTCAAGAAATGTAAATAACGTATCAATCATGTTAAAACTATTTTGGTAATTTAACGAATTATATAAAATAAAATGTGATTGATGTTTTATGCATAAATTATAAAAATAAAAAATAATTATAAAAAAGGCAAAATATATCTTTGGACTAAAAACGGTAATTTCTAGATAAAATTACGAAAGAAAAATCCGATATATGTATTACTAAGAGCTGGTAACAATGCATTCGAAACATATTTCCTTGAATACTACACTCTTAAATGTTAATAAGTGTTCTAAATCTGCAGAGTAAATATTTATTTCATTTGGAATAGATCGGCAGTGGAATTGCTCCTATGCGGGCCTACATTATCATTTATAACAGGGAAATGACATGTACTGAAACAATAAAAACCAATCTTTGAACAAAGAGTTTCATCTATATACATATATACATCGCAGACAGAGCATCTCTGATACTTATCTGTACAAAAATATGAATTTTAAAGCAAATGCTTATGCTTGCATCTATGTAGTTTATTTTCATTTTGCAGCATTTAAAGAATATTAAAATATATTTAATTCTTGTTTTTCAATACTTCGGTATCTTACACATCACTCTCGTAATTAAACCATGAACTGAGAAAACTGCTTTTTTTATTAAAGGTTTTAGTTTCAATGATTCAACATCATTTTATACAAGTATTTAAGAGAATCTGATCTTATTAAAATCACATTCTAAATATCGCTTTTCAAGATATCCAGTTTATGCAACATTCTTCTTATCGGATATCAGTAAATCATATTGTAAATTTTTATGTATAGTTACAAAAGGATAATGAACTTTAAAAAACTGCTATTTCCTTCTTTTTTGCGTCGAGTTCCTTTTCCTGGCAATCTATATGGTAGAAAAGTTGTAACACTCATAAGCATCAAAGCATTAGTTCGAGTCCTAAAATGTGAGTCTGATGAAGAACTACCGTGTTGAGAAGCTGCTGTATGTTAAATATTTTGAGACTCAAAAAAATTCCTCTCTAACTTAGTGTAGAAGTTTGTAGAGTTGAGTTTAGGTGTTATCATTATCACTTGGCCATGGTTTAAAACTACATCCCTTACCAATAATTCTCTCACAGGTTATCCTAGATTATTGGGACAAACTTTAAGGGGCGGTAGAGGATATTACAAGGATTCAGAATTGCATAGCAACCTATGGTGGGAAATGTCTTCGTTCAGCTCTAGGTAGCGTTGTTTACAAGATCATTGGAAGAAACATAGCAGTCATTTGAGATGTCATCACCCTCAGAGAATTATGGAACAGTTTTAAAAACTCTTAGGTGGAAGGTATGGACTTGATTATCGGATTGTCAGAAGGAAATGCACGAGCAGCGGAAATATTGTTTTGCGGAAAATACCCATAGAGATGCACTGGACCCAAACGGATGTTTATATTTTGCATCACAATGTATGTGAATATGTATCATTATGAGAAAAAATCATAGTGAGAGTGGACCACGAGTGACTCGAACTACCAGCATAGAACAAGATGTGTTGAATACCGTTTGAAGGAATCCGAGTACCATCGTAGAAGAATCTCAAAGTAGTGTCCATCGTGTTGTGCTGCGTGAAAACGAACTATTACACTCATACAATCTTCAAAAAGTACCGACTCAAATTGTTATCCAAATTAGTAAACATTCGGTGGTCCGGTGCATCTCTGAGGGTATCTTTCGCGAAACAAGCTTTTTGCTGCTCGTGTATTTTGCTTCTGCTAATCCTTTACCGGATGCATACCTGTCAGCTATGTGTTCGTAAAACTGCTCCATACATTTCTGCGAGGGATGACAGCTCAAATGGTTGCTATATAATGTATAGTTCTGTTTCCTCCAATGCTCTTGTGAACAACGCCATCTAGCGCCAAACGAAGTCGTTTCTGATTATGAGTTGACATGTAAATTTGAACCCTTGTGATATCTTCTACCTGTACTTAAAATTTCCTCAAAAATCCTGGAAAACTCGTATAGTTTCAAAATATGTAATTAATGAGAAATTAATTAATTAATCCATCACAACCATCCAATTCCGTCGTGTAAACTAATGAGACTGCTACATGGGAAATGGGTTTGGGTTTCGAAGTCATCATACGGTGTGAAACAACGTTTATAAAATTTAGATACTGATTGAAGTGTCATTTTTTTAAAAGGGCTCAAAATCCTGAAGTCAGCTTTGTGTCATCGAATAAGATATCATTTTACATTAGCTACCTCGAAACTCGTCCTCCTTTTCAATTCCTACTAT
Organism: Trichonephila clavata; assembly: GCA_019973975.1. Lineage (NCBI taxonomy): Eukaryota > Metazoa > Arthropoda > Arachnida > Araneae > Nephilidae > Trichonephila > Trichonephila clavata. Next base: position 55,551 of record BMAO01033739.1, on the reverse strand, counting down.
TAGCACACTCTCTCTCAATATTTATCTTGTTCAAATTTTCAATCGTTAATGAAATGCATTTTAAAGCACTCAAATGAGCAGAAGTTTTATATACTCGATTATTTTGGATGACAATACAGAATTTAATTATAATTAATAAAAATTAATTGATAAAAACCAATTATCCAAAGAATTAGAAATACAGCTACGTTGGCATCATTGTTGGCGACTTAGCGACCATTTGGCAACTTGTGTCAAAACTTGAAAAGGTTTATTTCTCACATTTTAAAGCGCTCATTTGAGCTGAAATTTTCTATACACCATTTTTTGTAACAAAACAAAAATTAAATTATAATTAATTAAAATTAATTGACTGAAATTAATTATTTAAAGAATTGCAGACACAGTCACGTTGGCTTCATTTTTAGCGACTTGAGTGAAAACTTTAAAACATTTTTTTCCCTCTCGTTTCAAAGCATTCAGTTGAACTATAATTTTAAATACACGATTGCTTGGAATAACAGTACGATACTTTAATGATAATTAATAAAAAATAATTGCCTCTTAATTTTGTGATTCTGTCATATGTATGTACATATTTATGTTAATTGTAACTATTTAATAAAAAGTAACTAAAATATTTTTTTTGTTGATCTAAGGAATTGACTTAAAATTTTTTTTTTTACATTACTTGTCCGTTTGGCACTAAAAATCAGTTGGAGACTTCTTCAATGATTGCTCATAACAGAGCAAAGAGTTTATAAGTAATTGTAATATATGGGGAGAATTATTCGTTTTATTTTAAATTAAGATATCTAATTACCGTAACGAAATATATATATCTTGTGAGGTTTCACTCTAACAACTAACTTGAGCTTTTTTTCTTTGAGGTTTTATTGAAAGTTTAATTACCGAATAAAAGCGATATGCAGATGTGTATGAAGTGATGTGCAATGTGTGTGTAAGTAGACATAAATTGTAACTAAACTCTCAGTTAGATATCAATTTTGTACCATAACAATATAGCGAAGTGTATTAGTACAAATTATACTGCTTCAGTAGAAATCGTATGTGGCTATTAAAAATCAACAGCAACTTATTTGAAAAGATAGTGTCGGAAAACCGATATCTCGTTCGGAGAATTGAGATAAGTAAAAACTATTTGGAGTTGAATAGTTAGGTTGGCTTTGCCCTCATACTTTTTAGCTAGATGTGTAACGATTATTTTTGCTGGGGATAATTTTTAGTGTTTGTATTATTTCCAGTACTCCTAATCCCCCTTCTTGGTTCGGGTAGCGTCTTTAAGCACTTAAATGGTTTGCCCGAACATCGTAAAAACTACCGAAAGCCACGACGGTTTGCCCGTACGCTTTTAAGGGCACTGATATTTTCTTCTTTCTATATTTGATTTGTACGTATTTTGAATTCTTATAGTGAGATTATTAGTGCTAGAGATTTTAGATATGGAGTTAGCCCATGGTACTAAAATACTTCTCATCCGGGAAGCGGGAGATTTTCATTGAAGTTAGGAATTTGGATCTTTGAATATATTCGATAATGGACAGGTATTGGCTAGGCAATGTGCAATTAGTTGCTTCAGAAGAAATTAAAATGGAAGGATAATCCAAAAAGGTTATCCAATATTATCTCTGTCCCCATTGCAATATAAGACATAGTATTACACCATGCTTGAAATTATGTGTGTACATATACATATGCACACACTCACAAAATCCACAAACGTTTGAAAAAGTGGTACGAACGTGAATTTTTTTGTATGAGATTAATTTTTTTAAGATATATGAAACATTCTTCACATGGCGTGTAGAGTATATTAATAAAAAAAGCAAACATTTAAGTGTTTTTGTGATCTACATACACAAATACTCACAATTATAAAATAAATTTCCGTAAAAATTTAAAATTAAAGATTGCATTAAAATTCTTCCTAAAAGTAATACTTTAGAAGTCAAAGGGTTCAAACCATGTAACGGCCTGCTTTTTAAGCATTTTTAGAGAGTTTTTTTACAACCAGTAAAAAGATAGAACTTTATGTTTTTTTTATCTTTTATTTATATGTATTTTAAGAGTATGTATAAATGTTTAGCCAAAAACATCCAATAGAACGTCAGTTATAGCGCTATGAACATACCCACCTCAAAAAAATGGACACTCACTTCCTCCACGATTCCGGCTGATTGGTTTATTACAAATGAAAAAAATTAACGGTGTTTTAATTTAAATGCTTAAATGCACAGAATGGACTATACTCATTTGCAAATATTAAAAATTGGATTTTTGGTAGACCTCTGAAGAAAAATTTTCATGGTTTTCTTTTGTTATAAAAACAGAAATATTTTGAATTTTAGAATAATCGTAGTCCATTTGGTGCGTGTATAAGGGCTGAGTCTACCCTATAAATTTGAAGTCATTCGCTTAAACAGTTCTTCAGATATGATGGAGGAAAGTTTGAGAAAAACGCGTTTTTAGTTTCAAGTCCAATTAAAACAATGGAAATCGTAACTTACCCTCAATCGGCGAAGCCTGGTGGCGAAGACTAAAACAAGGTCGATGAAATATTCAATAACTATAGATATTTTTTTGGAACCTCTGCAAACTTGTCTGTACTTGTATGAACGTATATTTGCATGGAAGGGTCAATGGTATCAAGTCGACTGTACACAATAGGCGCTTCAACTCAACGCTCCGAACAGCTGCTCTTCTAACACTTGCTTCTTTATAACGACTTCGAATTTTAAAAAAAGTCACTTTACCACCGTATTCTAGACATGCTAAGAAAGCAATTTACGAAAATGTTTTTTTGATTTTTTAAACCCATCACATGGGGGAACCCCCTTAAATATGCAATCGAATTATTTCTCTTTACATTAATAATGTTCCCTAATTTGCAAATAAGTTCTCTGTACTTAAACGATGAAAATAATGAGATAGTTACATTCACTTTGAATTGGCTAGCTACTGTAGCCGAAGGGTCTTGATCACGAATTTGCGGGTTCAAACCCTTTAGTGCAGTTGAAAACTCTCCTTGAAGAGCGTTTGATGCATTTAGTTCTATCGAGGCTGAAAGTCATCTAGCGATGGTGTAGAGAGGGGTACATCAGCGTGAGGGGGGTAGAGAGGGGGAGTTCAGAAGTCTTCATCACTTGACTATGATTTAAAATTACGAGGGCCGTCGCCAATATACCTCGTGTAGTGTACATAAAAAATCAAATGAAAATCAATTTTAGTTTGCTTATTCTTTGTAAATATTTACTGAAACTTTTTTCTTTAATATTATTAGTTACTTAAATAAATCAAGTAATTTAACCTCACACTTTTCTCTGTAAAAAAATAATAATAAATGTTTTTTGTTCATTTTTTGAACGTGTTTATTTATTGGTTACAAATTACACTTTCCACAAACTATTGATCAATTATATTAACTAATTAAGAAACATTTTCTTACTGTGTGAGTTTTTTGTTATAAAATCAAAACACATAGCATCTTAAATAATTTTTGTATTTAACAATTAAGATTATTCAAATGAAAGAAAAAATATGATGACTAAGCCTTAGAGGTAAAATTTATCTTTTGCTACATATTTAGAATTTTTTTCCTTTTGTCTTTAGTCTTAACCAGCTTAAAAAAAAGTAGCACCTCCTCAGTTTGCTGATAGTTTTCTCTTGGGTTATTAAAAACAGTAATTCTGATTATTCAATCAATTATTCCGTCTTGATTCTTTTTCCTTCAGGAATATTTCCAACTTAATCCGATTATGAAAGATAAGAAAACTAGATTATTTAATGATTAAGGTCTCTAGGTTGTAATTTTTTAAATTGATTTACACAACATTGTTAAAAATAAAAATTAATAATTCGAAACTATTTTTTTGGAAATAATTCTGATTTTGTCTTAAATTATTTGGAATAATATTGTTAATCAAATCTTAGAGTGCAAAGAGAGTGTTTAAAAAATTAATGTAATTTTTTTTGTGCAAATATAATTAAAATATTTAAGTTTGCTTAGTTGGGAGCAAAATATACAATATGCATTCCACGGGAAGTTAAAAATATTCGGATGGGAGAGAAAAGAAAGAAACATTCTTTTGTATGAGATGGCGGTAGTTCTTTCAGATGTTTTTTTAATTACAATCTGTGGTCACACCATTTTAGTAGTTATGGTCACGAACTTGTGGTAGGAGTGTCACGGGTTCTAATGAGTCTTGAGGTATCCCAGGTCTTGAATCCTCGGGTCATGCATTCCGGGTCTTGGTGCCACGGGTCATGCATCCCAGGTCTTGTTGCCACGGGTCATGCACCATGGGTCTTGATGCCACGAGTCATGCATCCCCGGTCTTGGTGCCACGAATCATGCATCCCGGGTTTTGGTGCGACTGAAGACCCGCTGATGCAAGTTAACCTTGTCAAATTCAAATTTCTCCCGTTGGCGTGGTGAAGTAATTTGGAGAGGGGGTCACAGCTCAAGTGTAGTTCTTATCTCTTGTCTGAGGCTCAAAGTTGCGATGTCCGCCACCAACAGCCCTCGTGTTGCTTTATTGTGCGATGTTAATAAAATTCTCACTTACTCTATAAATTCCTAGAATATATGTAATATTTATAATGTAATTCATTTTACATAGCATCATAAAAACCCTTTATGATAAATAAAGTTTTCCTAAAAGAAACAAGTAATATAAAAAAAAATTAAGTCAATTCCTACTTAGGTCAACAAAAAAAAAATTGATTTAGTTACTTTTTATTAAATAGTTACAATTAATATAAATATGTATATACACATGACACAGAATCACAATATCAAGTAGCAATTAATTTTTATTAATTATAATTAAAGTATCGTATTTTCATCCAAAATAATCGTGTATTTTGAATTTCAGTTCCACTGTTCAGCTTTGAAACGTGAGGGAAAAAAATTTCTTAAAGTTTTGACCCAAGTCGCTAAAAATGAAGCCAACGTGGCTGTATCTATAATTATGTAAAAAACTAATTTAAGTCAATAATTTTAATTAAATATAATTAAATTATCGTATTGTTACCCAAAACCAATAGTGTATGGAAAATTTCTGCTCAAATGAGCGATTTAAAATGTGAGAAAAAAACCTTTTCATGTTTTGACACAAGATGCCAAAATGGTTGCTAAGTCGCCAAAAATAATGCCAATGTGGCTGTATTTGTAATTAGTTGAATAATTAGTTTCAATCAATTAATTTTTATTAATTATGATTAAATTACTGTATTGTCATCCAAAATAAGATTATATATAAAATTTTAGCGCAATTGAGTGCCTTAAAATGCATTTTATTAATGATTGAAAATTTGAACAAGATAAATATAGAGATAATGTAAACTAATAGTTGGAATAAAAAAAATAATCCTTGATTTTTAGTTTTAAATCAATTAAACGTTGGAAATTGTTTTTGGGTATATTTTGTAATTAATAGAAAAAGTGGTAGAAATAAAAACTTCTAATATTTGTAGTATATATTACTATTTATAATTTTAGATGAATAATAACGTTTTCTTTTTTGTTAATAATTAAAGGGACACAGTACGATTCAATTGACAAAAATCGATCAAAATATCAAATCTAATTTTTTTAGTCTAAATTATTTTTTATATAATTTTCTACAAATTCACAAAACTTGAAAGCTCTGAGTTTAAAAAAATGCAGAGCTGTGATAAGTTTTACATTTGTTTTTATCCACATCCCAATCTCAAATCAAAATTTTAAACTGACTTATCTCGGAAAGATATAATAACTAGTTTATCTTCATTTAAAATGTCAAGGCTTTGTTTCTATTGTGCCTAAGACTTGGAAACTTTTTTTACTTGTTGCTCATTGTAACTGGAATAAAAGTTGTTACGCATTTTTCTATCAAAACAATACTTGTTTTTTAAAAAATAATTAAATTTTGAATTTACACCATTTTTAAGGAATTTTCAATAAGCATTCATAAAAAGAAGTATTGTACAAATACCAATCATGCTATCGCAAAACCCACACCAACTTTTGTTATACATTGTTTGAGGTATTTGTAAGTCAAATTTCATGTACCTACGTTAGTTTTTGTAGGAGGAGTAGCATTTTAAAATCACTTCATAAATTTCAAGTTTTTCCTTTGAAAAATTAAATGGTTAGCTTTTCATGAAATTTCGAGCATGAAATGTGTTTAAAATCATAAGTACACATAGGTTGCATCTAAAACAATTATAAAAATCATTAAATTAAAAAAATTGGTTCAAATCGTACCATGTCCCCTTAAAAGAATAAGAAAAAATATATATGAAACTATCATTTGCGAGGAATAATTTCAGAAAACTCACTGTAGATATGACCGCAACGGTAAGTTTTAGTGAAGGACCTTCTCATTTTGGGATTTATCCAAATAAATGGTCTCCCAGAGATTAAACGGAAAAGATTCAGGAGAGCTCCAATGCTTTTAACTTAATAAAATGAATTTTTAAGTGAACACGAAAATATTTAGGTCACATAAACAAGGTGACAAATCAAAAGCCCAATATATCATATCACATAACACATCAGTGTGTAAATTGGCCTGAAAGACAACTATACGAAATTAAGATTCTCAGAGGGAGTCACTTTCTCCTATATGTAATGGTAATAACATTCCATGCCTAGATTTTAGTGAGCTCTTATAATCTAAATTATTATGTTTAAATTTAGATTAAAATTCTGTTAAATAAAATTTGAGTCCCTCTTTGTAGATTTCTCGTATCAAAAGAAAGAAATATTCACCATTTTCCTATCATATTTCAAAGACTCTATTTTTAGGGAAAAATTGAACTCTTAGAGACCGTGTGCAAAATCTACCTAACTAGCAATTTATTTCGAAGTTAACTGGTTTTAAAGTTGTAAGTTAGCTTTTCCATTTCTTTACTTGAGGTCATTAAAGAAAAGAAATTATTTAAGTTTAATAACAAACATGCATCGAAATATCTCTTCAGCTTAAAGATGCTGATTTAATGCCTAAAATTTTAGACATTAAAAAAAAGCATTTTTGTAAATGTTAATATTTCCCTATAGATATTTTGCCCATATGTTTGGATTTCGGCACTTTATTCGTTATATAAAAGTCTCAAAAAATAAAGGATTTTATTTACAGACTAGACAATGTATACATTTTTGTAAACTTCTGAGTGTACAGAAATATATTTCTTTGGAAATAGAATGAGATTCTCGTTCATTTTTGCTTTAAATTTTGTAGGTGGTTTTATTCTCTTCTGTTGTGTAAATTTCCTCTTGCAAATTGATCTCGAATTTCCGGAGTTGTTCATAGAAAGATGTAGCAACAACTAAGATATGTAAATTATAGTTTATGATTTGTAACTATATTCTTGAATGCAATTGAAAGAAGAGATTAATGCTGGGAATTATACCAGGGTAACTATGGAATTTTTGTGATATGACAAGCTACAAAATAAATTAACGGTTTAATTTGAAAAAACAAACTATTTTAACACAGCAGACGAATTTTACAGACTTACTTCAAATAGTTTAGCGTAGAATAAATTTAAGAGAAAGAGAAAGTGAAGAACAAAAAATGGATTTCTTACTAGAACATTATCATGCTATGATTTTCTATGATTTTAAAGTAGGATTAAATCAAGACGAATGCATTCAACGGCTACAATTAGCATTTGTTGATGAATCTTCATGTCCTTATTCAGATGGCTCAAAGAATTTTGCAGAAATTGCAATAATCTTCAGGATGAGGAACACACAAGAGAGCCACGGTTGGCAATATTTCGTATAATGTATCTGTCATACAAAAAATGCTAAAGGATGAAATTCGTTGTACCTATCAAATGATAAGAATGAAACTTAACATTGGATCCACCTCCATGCATAAAATTATTCATGAAGAATTCCATATGAAAAAAGTAGTTTGTCTTTGCGTTCCCATAATCTAATTGAGCACCAAAAAGAAGACCATATCAGAATCAGTAAAGAAACCCATAAATCGCTAAATGGTGGTGACCACCACATCATTTCTAAAATTGTAACGGTGACGAAACGTTTTTGACGTTCCAACACGTCAAGAAAGCAAAGGATAGATTTTTGAAGATGATCCCATTCCGAAAATGTTGGGAAGACAATGAGCAATAAAAAAAAATGTATGCCGTTTTCTTCAGAAGTACGGGATTGGTCTAAGGCACCAATCTGTAAGTACGGAAGACAGTAACAGTAAACTGGTAATGCATTAAATGTCTTCCAGAAATTCTCCAAGAAGTGAACGTTAGGGGACTAATGCTTCACCATGACCTATACAGCCGGATTAATTGTTGAATTTCCTAACCAAAAACAAATTAAAGTGACGGAATATCTAATTAATTCTCCAGATCTAGCTATGTGGGGTGAGTGATTGAGTATAGATTTTTTATGGCGCAAGAGCTAAGTTTGGCTGTACTCTAGTTATATGGGAGATTTTTGGTTAATTTTTAATATAAAAAAGAGCTTACGTAGACGTCATTTCATTCAGAAGAAATTGATGAGGCTATAAATGCAATTTTTCATCAATTCCAAGAAATGAATGGTTTTACTTCTGTGTGTGTGATAGTACAAAAGTTTACAAGCATATTTAAAAGTACATGCACTGATCAATAGATAATTATTATAAATTTTGAGAGTATAAGAAAATTAAAAAAGTTTTACTGTGAAACTATAAATTATTGAGTACAGTTAATAATAAGAAAATGATTTAAGCATGCTGAATAAGGAAAAGTAAATATTTCTACATTTTTAAAATTATTCAATCATTTATCACTTGGTATTTGAGAAAAAATGTATTAGATCAAAAATATCTTTTGTTGCATTACATACCAAAATAATAATAAAAGCAAAACCGTTTATATATAGAAAATAATTCATTACAATAGTTATAAACTATAAACATAATGCTAATTATTTTGAGAAGTAATTATTGGTTCAGGTACACTGTATAAACTTTTAACAATTTCTCCGTAGCTTTAAAAAAAATAACCTAATTTGAATAAAATTTCAAAAATTGGGCTTATTTACCTTGTTTTCTACTTACTTTTGAACATACCAATTTGGTACAATACTCTTTTTAGAAATTTATTGGTAATTCCAATATTAGATAACCTTTAAGTACAAAAAATTAATCTAGTTTTATGTACTTACAGTGAGGGAGATATTATTTATATACAGATGTGTATGTGAGTTTGAAATTGCTCAAGTGAATGAACATCTTTCATGATATATAAATTCTTATCAAGAAGAATTTAACTCAGAAATTAAATGTATTACAAAATTTCCTTGTAAAATGTCTACGAGCACCAAAATATATATTATTTAATTGAAAATATTCCGCTCCCAGCTCCAGTATTTTTGTATCAGTTTATTTCAATGGCTAACAACTGTATACTACGTAAGTATATAGACTATAAAATTTTCAATATGCCGTGTATTTCCGAATATAAGTCTATCTGTGTATAAGCTGAGAGTACGTTTAATCTTCAAAAGTTTACCCAATATTCGACACTCGTATCGATGCCGAATTGAAGAAAAAATTCAGTAATTTACAAACATGTTTCATGAGAGAAAATTTTGGCAAGTGTGTAAAACGGTTTTAATATTTTCCAAGCCAATTGTTGTAAAAACACCAGACGCCAACGACGTTAGCTTTATTTCTGATAACTCTTTCCTTTTTTTCCTTTTCTATTCCCTCCTCATCTTGTATACTTTCCATGCAAGTTATGCTATCTGCCCTATGTTTTCTTCGTTTGGAAAATATTTAGTAAGAGGAATTTATATACGACACGGGATTGTCGACCTATGTTTTTTTTTCCCTAGAGAAAAAAAACCCCACTTTATGAGGATTATAGCATTTAGACATTTCAATGAGTGAATGTGAATTAAATGAATTAATCGGAAATTTAGATTTTTAAATCAATTTTAAAAAATTTATGTTTTTTTAACAGACTTCTGTAAGTTTCACTTGTATGTAACGGAATCTTTGAACTTGATTTTTACCCACTTTAAAATGGCAGATTAACTCGAAACTCTGTACACTTGTAGAGAACTGATGGCAATATAATAATTTCATACTTTTTTCCATTGTCCTGATCAGGATCATCAGGGATAACAATTTCTAGATTTAGCGACTAACTCCATATACGACTTTCATATTTGGCGAATTGTTGCATATACCATTTTCAGATTTGGCGACTAAAATATTAAGGTTCAACCCTAAAAGAGAATACATTTGTGGTTAGTTGACATACAAACGGTATAAAACAAACAAAAAAAAGTGTGAGAAAGGAGAGGGTGGGTGCGTCAGCATTTCTTACCATTTTTTTAAGCAGTTGTCTAGTTTTTCTGGAAATGGAAATTAAAAAAAGACTCCTGCATGTGAAAATAATAATTTATGTTCTAACTGTTAAATATTTTTTATAAAGTAATGCGTTTAGCAGTGAAGATACGAATTAACATTATAGCGATACATTTAGAAGGTGATAATACGATGGACACTTAATATTTTTTCTTAGCACACTTTTATTAGTTTGACCTGTATCTATAGAGACGTAACCTTTGAAGTATAACGATACGGGACTCATCCGAGGTCCCGTAAATGGAGAGAATAAATACCCTTCAGATCCATTAATTAATATCCATTGAAGAGCAAGACTAATTCCAGCAGCCACGTAATTCCAGCTCCAAATATCAAACTCAAGGATAAATTCAACAATGAATTTATGTTGGTTTAAAAAAGTAAAAAAAACACGTTTTTATTATAGATCGAACAAAAAATGAAAAATAGTTTTAAAAAACTAAAAAAAACACGCTTTCATAGTGAATCGAACTAAAAAGTTTAAAAAAAAATCTTAATATAAGAATTAAATTATTAACGAGAAAATTAATGTCATTGGGGTAAAAGCGTGGGGTTCTCTGTATTAATTGTTATAAATTTCTTACTAGTTCTATTCCAAAATACTGAATTAGTGCAAAAATGTAGTACAAGTTGGATGGAATGGTTAACGGAATGTTTAAAAAAACATTTTTTCTAAGATACATTTTTACCGAGATTAACACATCGAGATATAAGTCGACCTTCATAATTTATCCTTAAAATGTTCAAAAATTCTCAGCTTACATACGAAAAAAAAATTATGAACTAAAAATTACTTGTATTTTTCGAAGAATGCAAAATGATCAATATTTTTAGGTATATGATGTAAAAATTTTTAAATCCCTTAACCGGATATTTTTTTTACCGAAAATGCTTCAAAATATGCACCATATTAATTCCCACCTTCACCAAAAAAAAAAGTGCCAAATTAAAATCATTTCATTACCACAGACAAACTGCTTCAACTTTTCAAAACGCTAGCACTATACTCGTGTATCACGTCCAAACTATGCATTAAATTACAAAATTCAACTATCATCAAATCAAATTTTCTAAAAAAGTCCAAAAAATGAGAATTCTACAAAGACGACTAATCATTTAAAACCAAAAGTAGAAATTGTCTTCAAAGATCGTTTCCCAGTTTTTGAAAGAAGAAAAAAAAAGCTATCCTTCCTTCTTTTAACCTTTCAACTTTCCTTTTAAATGAAGGAACTCATCACAGGGACAAGCAAAAGTATTGACATGCGGGCACATATCCCCAACTAGAACTCTGCAGCGTCCTCTCCAACCTTTAAAAGGGAGAAACCAAAAAGCAGAGCACAAAAACAAGCGAGTTCCTCGACAAAATTCTTCTCTAGTCCTATGAGTGGAAAATATTTTACTCCGCAAGAGAGAGACAGAATTTTTCTTCTTCTTTTTTCTTGTCCTCAGCAGAGACGCCCTTCAGCCCCATGAGAACCGTCCTCACACAGTTCTACGAAACAGTATCTCGGGGATACTGGTAGTTCTGGAATGTCTCGGAACGAAACTTAAAGGGGGAAAAAATACACATACACACACACCTCCGCCCCGGCTTGGCATGGAAGAAAAGCAAAACGCTGGGGCGAGGAAGGAAGCAGCATTAATTAGTTTCATTTCTTATTCGCCGGGAGTTTTCCTCCCTCCTTAGCCCTCGTAAACAAGCAAGCCCTGGCATTAAGTTTCCCTCTACTAAACAAGCTTTTCCTCAATGCTTCGTTTCTACTCTCAAAAGGAGGGCCATGCATTGATTGCTGCGTCTTTGCCGTCTCGACCACCTGAGCTACCCCGGGTCTTGCTAATTCTATAAAAGCCGCTAGGTGCATTAAGAAATGGCCTTTAAGCAAATATTTTCTCTGCCACCAAATCATATAATTGATAGTTCTGAAACTAACAGAGCGGGTCCAGTTGTCCCAGCCGAGAGAGGATGCCTTGGCAACGCTGCTGTATGTATATGCATTTAATTATGCGAAAAAGCCCAAGTAGAGCATCCAGGTGAGGGACTGCTAACAACACTGTTTTAATCAGCATTTTTATGTTGCCTTGGATGTGGTTTCCCTGTTGTTGTTGTTATTATTTTTTTATCGTATATTCTACACACACTTTCTTTTTAAGGAACTCAGGGGATCTGTTGATGTTTTTTATTCCTCCTGTTGCTAAAATTCTGCTATTAATTAGTATGAATCTAAATCCTGAGGGTGTGTATTGATTTGAGTTGATTTTGGGCTTGAGAAGTTTTGAGTGTGTGTGTGTAGTTGGGGTTAATTTGGTTAATGGCAAATTGCAAAGTTAGAAAATTTTTGCGGTTCTGGGAATTTTTAGGTTTTTGTTGTTCCTAGGATGGGGTAGAAAAAAATATCGGATTATATTTATCGTTAAAGAAGAAAAATAAAACTCACTTTAATTAAAGAAATTTTAATTTTCTAGATTAACCTTTAAAAAGATGAATAAGTCATCCTGGGTTTCAGTTCAATTAAATTCTAAAAACAGTGCTTGCATTTGCTTGATGAAAGATTCTGTAGTTACACCGTTTACTAAAATATTAATTTAGAGGAAAACTACTTTATCTTCAAATACTAAATATAGTTCCTAAACATAGAAATAATACGTAATTTTGCTTAATGCTGCCTTCTGTGAAAAGTTATTCTGAAAATCTGATCAACTAATTTCGAGTATTAAAACAATTTTTCTAAAATAGTTCTATTATATATATATATATACATTCATATATAGGAAACATAGATCCGAATAACGAATTTTAGTTGAAATATACTACTACTTAATTCAGAAAAATTTAAAAAAATTAATTATCTGAGAGATTTCCTCTTTTTATAAACTTAAGCAGCAATAGATAAAAAAATTTTATAATATTTATTTAATATTGAAAAGTAAAAGAAAAAGGAATTTAAATTCGACTTAAGTGTCTAGATATAAGAATCAAATTATTTTTTTCTTGCAAAAATATTTGAAAGTATGTGGATCAATTGTTTTGATATACACTAAAATATATGCAAATTGTATCCTAAGCGTAATAGATATCATGCTGTATGTTTTAAAAACATATTTTATTGAAAACATATCATACACACACGCATAACAAAAAACTCAAAGAAGTTAAAAAAATAGTTTTTTAAGTAATTTGACTACAGATTTGAATTATTTTAATATTCACGCGCATACATTCATAACATTATAATATTTGTTTACAATAAACTTCATGAAAAACTCAAACTGACTAGCTTACCTTTTAAACTTATTCTGCGTCAGATTAAACTTTATTATTAAATTATACTTAGAAGAAGTTTTAACTGTTTTATATTCCTAGCATTCTATAGTGCCTTAGAAATCTTTAAAGGATCGGAAGGACATTAAGTACCTTACGTCAGAGATTGTAGCAACCATCTGCCAGTTAAATGTCTGAGGAATTTATGCGGATAAATTGTTTATTAGAAGTGGTAGGCTACTAAGTGAGATATCTAATGATTAGAGTTTCACTCACAACAGGACTAGGTACTGAATTTGAAATGGAATGTTACAAAGTTGCCGCCTATATAACTCTGGTTGCCCTATAATATAATAAGTTTAGTTTCAATTTATAAGCGCATATTACTATAGTAGCGTTTTTTAAAGAATCAATTCATTATCTTTAGAAAAACAGATTAATTCACTGACAAGTAAAAGTGATGGAATGCTTTAATATGTGGAAATGAAAAAAAGACATACAATGGCGTTCAGTTTTCAAGGTAGTTCCTAAAATAAGTAATCTATATATATAAAAAGGAATGTTTATCTGCATATCTTTTATGCCTGCCTAAGCCGTTCATACGATTGCGATGAAACTTTGGGGAATGCTTGGACGCATAACCATTGCAATGTTTGAGATAAATAAAGGTAGTGGGAATGTATTAATTTAAATATTTAGTTTATTTACGTCAAAGATATTATTAGCAGAACATACACACAATGAAGTTATTAAACTTATTATGGAGGTTATTAAAGTTCAAATGATGTTGTTTGTGAAAGAGGAGTTGGTGTCCGTTCTCAGCGAAATTTTCAGACCATCTCCCGTTCTCTCTCTGCCCTCTCTAGGTCTTCGGAATAATAGGATCGGCGTCTTTATCCTTAAGTTACATCCGGTTCCTCGTGAAGTCAAACATTGCTTGGGCGATATCCAAGACAAGACCGCGTAATATTTGTAGGGTGCAGATGTCATTACACGTGATTATATTCACAAAAGAAGCCAATTCACAGCTGTGTGGTGGGAAACTTAACATCTAGAAGGTTTCTGAGTTAGTAAAATTGACCCCTTATGGGGCGTTAGAGATACATTTTTCCGTTTTTGAACTATAATAACCCACAAACTTAAAATTTTGAGTAGGCATGCTCCTTTCATAAAATAGAAGTCCTCTACAAAAATTGTTTTGCTAAAATTGACCTCTAAGGGGCGATACGTGGGCTCAAGGTGCGTTAGAAATAAATATTCCCGTTTAGAGCTATTGGACCTACAAGCTTGAAATTTGGCAAGCATGTTCCATCCATAAAGTTGAGATTCGCTACACAAGAGGTTTTACAAAAGTTGAATTCCAAGAGGTGTCACGAGAACTTAAGGAGAGTTATATATGAACACCTAATCCCGTTTTTAAACTATTAGACCTACAAGCTTGAAATCTGGCAGGCATGTTCCTTTCATGGAATAAAGATCCGATACAAAAGAGGGTTTTTTTTGAGAAAATCAACAATTTTTCAATATAATCGAATTCTTAATTCTAAGATATCATGAATTTATATATATATATACAGGGTGGCCATAATTAAACTGCGAGTGTTCAAGGAGTTCTGGAAGGAAAACTACCAGGAATATTCCAGTGAAATGTGGTATCTACACGTTTAAGAACATGCGCAAGTCAAATATGCAAAGAAAAAATCGCCATTTTCACCCGATAGATAGCGCTGTGCCATGTTTCAATGCTCATCGACGGCATATATGCAAATTCTAAGCCCATCGAACAGTATAAAATCAAGATCGCAATGAGTAATTGTCAATCATGACTCTGATTAAAAAGAAACGTCCATTGTTGACGACGGTGGATCATGCTGTCTTACTTTTTCCGCATGTGGTTGCATCTGGTAGTTCGCATATTGAGCACACACACCATGTGATAATTTTATTGAATAAATAATGGTTTAAGTGTTTTCCAAAGCGTCTTTATGGATTGTTTAATTTGTGATCTTAATTTACATTAATTTGTGATTACATGATACTGTAAAAAATTCACTTACGGAGGCTAATTGTATGGAATTTTGAGTAACTGTAAGTAATGTTTTATTTTGTTTATATGTCTCTTAGAATGTCATTATGCTCTGTCTCTCAGCTTTGGAAGTTGTTTATACCACCGATGAGCGTTGAAAAATGGTACAACACCATCTATCTGGTGAAAATGGCGATTTTTTTTCTTTGCATATTTGATTTGCGCATGTTCTGAAATATGTAGAAACCAAATTTCACTGGAATATTTCCAGTGGTTTTCGCTCCAGTACCTCTTGAACACTTGCAGCTTAATTATGGCCACCCTGTATATATAGACAGTATAGATTAATATATAGCATCAAGAAATACTCAACACAACAGGTGGGTTACGGCTAGTTAATTATAAAATTAAACATCGCTCAATGTGTTTGTGAAGTAATAATTAGAAATGGTAAAATATTCTATGAACTCTGAAATCTTCGTTGTTGTTTTCAAATAAACAAGAAGTGCATGTATATTGATGATCAAGTATAAATATATTTATCTTTCATATTAATATATAGCAGTAGTAGCCTCAGAGTCATGGTCCCAAACTTATGGCTGGCGTTGACCAATCGCAGATTAGAGCTCAAGTGTTGCTGATGACCCACTGAAAGACTGATGCACATTAAAACTGTCCTGGTTAAAAGTCTTAACGTTGACATTGTGTGGTAGTTTGGAGAGGAGTATCTCATCTCAGGTTCTGTCTTCGTCCTTCAAATATGGTTCAAATTTACGAAGATCATTGCTAGTAGCTCACATGTTGCTTTAAAGTAAGATGCTAATAAAAACTCACTCACTCAAGTTAATTGATTGATTATTTATTAAGGTCACAATGAAACTAAACTGGGGCTATTGACAATTTGCTCCCAAGAGGACTGAGCTTCCTTTATAGTATTTAGAGCTACAATCATCCTCCTCCCTCCAAGAAACAACCATCATAAAACTCAACCTTAATTAAAAAATTTTGATGTGTCTATATATTTTATTTTTTGTTACTGTAGGTTAATTTTAATAGAGATGGTTTAAACAGGAATTACATAAATTCAAAGCACATAAGGGTGTAAAAGATGGAAAAAAAGCAAATAACGCCCTTTGACAAATAAAATTCTCTGTTTTGAACCATGGTCAAACGACGGGATGACACTTATTTTGGCATCAAATTCTCCACTCCATCGTAAAGACTTTGTTCCTTGAGATATTTGACGTACATATGCGCCTCTGCACGGTGGATCTTTAGTGGTTCTGTGTTTCAAACTCACAGTTAAACAAAGACATCTCTAACCACTACTTCACCACTTTGCTACCATGGCCAATTCATCTTTCTTTTAAGGCCATTAAACATTAATCCTATAAAGCGGATGCACCGATTTTTTTTCGTTGGTTTTATGAGTCTAGTGGTATTATAAAAATAAAGCAGAAGAGAGGTAAAATCGACATTTTTTATTGTTTGTTCTTAAAAAGTTCTAAATTTTAGCTACTATTCCTAAACCTAATTTCAGCCATTTTAAAGAATGTTATTGGCTAGAAATTTATTGTAAATGTAACGATCACGTACCAAAATATTCATAGGTGCCACATTACATTGTCTAGACAGGATCATTATCTTTCTGTGTATTTAACACTTCTACTAGCTATAATTGATACATTGAACATATATGGAATCCTATACACTTTGGTGTTATATAATCACCAAGCATAAGCACTTTCTTAGTTAAAACTACATAATTCATTAGGTTACCTGCTTGTAACATGAGTATTTTTCACTCTGACTTAATTAATAGATTATGTATTTGTAACTATACCATAGATAATTATACACTTGAGTATAATATTGATACGCACAATATATGGTAGGTCGTTCAGAAAATAAGTTACGCTTTTGTCTATAAAGTTTATCTAACAAGGCTGACTAATTCAGATGAGAAGGAGATAAATTACTTCAGTCGCTGTCACTTTCATTGGAACTTCTTAGATTATTGCTACGTAGTACGTGAACAAAGCAATGCGTCAGCTGTAAATTTACACCAACGTTGAAACACGTGGAGTAGTAGGATTTTAGTGGGCAAAAACGTACACTTGTAAGAAGATGATGAAATAAAAAAGGTATATAACTCACATGCTTTGTCACATCCAGCCGTAATTAGATGATCCCAATAGTTCAATGAAAGCTGCACACGCTTGACCAATTCGGAAAGACAAGAAAGACCGTCAAAGCAGACCACGATATACAGATGGAGGACAAAATAATACGAACACCTGTGAAATAAAGGAAAATCTTTATTAATAGAGAGTTGGACCACCCTTTGACTGAAGTGCAGATTTAATGAGACGTGGGATAGGTACATAAAGGTCATGGGCAATATTTAAAGTAATGTTAAGCCATTACTCCTGCAGAAAGGTCTCAAATTCCGAATGAGTGAGTGAATATTAACGTCCCACTGTTCAGCTGCACGAGGGCTTTTGGGGACGGTCCGCGTAATTTTGAACCATGGTCAAGTGACGTGGACACCACCTGAGCTGGCACCCCCTCTCCTAACTACCACACCACACCAACGGGAGGACGTTTGAGCTCTCGACAGATTTAACGTGCATCGCTCCCCTTCACTTCAGTGGTACTGGGATCGAACTCATGACATGCTAGCCACGATCCGATGCCTAGACCACTTGGCTACCGCGGCCACCTCAAATTCCGAAAGGCTGGATTGAGGTGGATATCGGGAAGGAAGATTGGACTCCAAATACTCCCATAAAAGTTCAATAATATTCAAGTCTGGAGACTGAGGGGACCAGGCATGACGTTCAACTTCCTCGTCATGTTCTTCTAAACACACTTGAACACACCTGGCAGTTTGAATAGGGGTGTTGTCGTCT
The DNA here is from genome assembly GCA_019973975.1 of Trichonephila clavata. Lineage (NCBI taxonomy): Eukaryota > Metazoa > Arthropoda > Arachnida > Araneae > Nephilidae > Trichonephila > Trichonephila clavata. Next base: position 36,984 of record BMAO01033739.1, on the reverse strand, counting down.
TGAAAAAGCAGTCGTTCTTCAGGGAATAAAGTTAGGACAAAATGATGGACATGATCCCCTAGAATGATTAGATAGTGATTGAAATTTGATTTTCCCATGTAGAATACGAAGTGGTCCAAGACCACGCCAAGATATCGCAGCCCATACCATAATGGAGCCAACCCCATGCTTCACAGTTGGCAAGAGGCATTCAGAATTAGACGCTTCTCTGGGCGTTCTCCCGATACAAACGCGTCCGGTCGTCTGAAATAGGGTGAATGACGATTCATCTGATTATATTACCAGTTGTCATTGCTGTGGGGGCCTTTGTGATCTCTGCACCATTGGCGTAGCTTGAAAGCATTAGTTTGTGTCATCAAGGGCTTACGAATTGCCACTCTGCCATAAATCTTCACAACATGAAGCTCATTTTTGACAATTTTTGTTGAAAAAGGGTCCTGGAGATGACTGTTCATTTCGAATGTTTTCTCGGATAGTGACTGCTCGTGCTTTCGGGCTATTATACGCTTCAAGACCCTACTATCCCTATCAGCAAGCTTTGACTTTCGGTGAATGTTGTGCTTTGAAGACGTCGTCTTACCCTCTTTCGCGTACGTTTTCATAACGGCTGATGTCGTACTCCTTGCAAGCCCCCAAAAGGTTTGCTGCTTCGGTAACCGCAAAGGTTTGCTCTCCAACAATCATTCCTTTTTGGAACTCTGACAGGTCTGACATTTCAACTTATAACAAACAGTTCGATAGGCGCATCCAACGCAGATGACTGCTCTTGAGAGACTGATACCTTTCTCCTCACGCTCACTAGGTGGCAGACTTCTGTTGCATGTGGCGGGGCTGTACTGCAGGTGCGAAGTTAATTATACTTTTTCACAAGTGTTCGTATTATTTTGTCCTTCATCTGTATCTTGTGCATCCCATTAGTTGTATTTATATGTGTTTTGAATGTTGAAAGAATATCAAAGAGCATTCTATTTCACCAATGATATCCAGGCTAAGACATGTTACATACTGGCTCAATGTTGAGAAAGCGTATTTCTATTGTTAGGGTATTGATTGGCTGGTGCTGCGTTTAAACTAACAGTGATAAATAGTGACTATAATGATAATTTAAAGAAATAGTATAGTCCTAAGGGGTTTGCATTGTATTGATACCTTGTATATATACCTTGTTTGAATAAAGTGTTCGAATGTTACACTCACACGCACGAGCGTGAACAGTGTTCAGGTGTAAATTATTTTCGAACGATTTTAGTAGTTACATAAAGATTTTGCATAAAATATGAAAATATAGAAGGTTATAGAAGAATCCAAGCCAAGCATTTTTACAAGAGAATATGCATCTATGTATCTTTCAGCCTACTGGGTGGAGTAGTTGGTTTGTCGCTGCCCTTGTACACTTAAGAATGCGGGTACAACTCCAACCCGAGTCGGTGGATTTTCATGATGCAGGAAATCGACAGCATCCACTTTCTATGATTATGCGGCATGTTAATGATCCCTAGAGGCCTGTTTGGCTTGGGTGCTCTTGGCAAAATTAAATTCCCAATACCATTTTACATCATCAGAGCCAAGGTACCTCCCTCTAGGGAAGAAACTGGGCGTCAAAATTACATTGCGGTGATCGGTATCCCATTAAATGGTGCCGTACTAAAAAGTGGTACTAATTCCCGGGGAATGTATTGCTGCCACACGCAGCCCCTTTGGAAGAAATGTACTTCTTTTAGGGTATTTGACTTAAATTTACGTTGCATTTTGAAGCAACACGAGGAATATTTGCGACTAACCTCGTAATTTTGAACTATGCTCAAGTGACAAGGTGCGACACCTGAGCAAGCACTTCCCTCTCCTAACTACCACACTACGCCAATACAAGGATTTTGAGCCTCGACAGATTTAAAGTGTACTAAACCCTCTACACTTTGGGTCTTCAGGGCACTATGGGTCGAATCCATCACTTGACAACGCCGTCCACGTACGTGAACATGGCCCCTCGGTTACCTCAGCCTCTCTTTCAAATGATAGTGGACTCTTTCAAGCCAAACCATCATTATATTACAGCCTCGTAATATTTATTTCCAGCTATATAAAGTATAGTAAAATAGAATAAATCATTAAACGGATTTGGAGGTCACAAATATCCAACTGAAGAATGGAGCTTAAAAAGGAAACGTATAACTCCATATCTGTAGGGTGATCTATTCCAATCAAAACAAATGCCGAATTCAAAGTAATGTGTTCGAAAGTCTGTCACGAACTCCATGTGCTGACGTAATAAAATCTATGTTCAGGTTTATGATTGATTTTAGGAAAAAGAAAGCAATTGAAAAATAAATATAGTGGAAAGTTTGTTACAGCTCATTTTCGGCCTATCTTAATTAAAGATAGACCAAATGAGCTGCAACAACTGATTTCTTCAATTTCTTGCAACTTTCAATTTTTTGTTGGCCATAAACACACTGAAATGTTGCTTTACCAGATGCTTATTCTAAACTAAAGTTCTAATGTTTAGATTCTTTCTACTCCACCGTTAGATATTTCCCAAGAATCTTGCTTATGACATTCCAAGTGACCGCGTAGCCTAGTGGCCATGGTCGCGGAATCATGGCCAACGTGTTATGAGTTCGAGTCTAGTATCACTGCAAACCCATCTGTGGTAGAGTGGTTAATGGACTTTGAATCTCTGTCAAGACTCTAAGTCCTCCAATTAGTGTGACGCGGAAGTATAGAGGGAGAATGCCATCTCAAGTATTGTTATGGACATGGTTCAAAATTGCAAGGCCCGTTTTCAATAACCATCCTGTTGTAACGTTGTTAATCACTCATTCACTATGACATACCAATGACTTCTAGAACAAAATGTGCGTTAATTTTAAAGAATTTAGATATCTTTGAGAATAATAAGACTGAATATCAGGACGGAGCTAATTATTTTTACTCGGTAGAAGGTTTTAATTTTTATTATTCTAGAAATATGTAGGGTTATACTATAAATATAATTATATTTTTACTTAATACTAGCTGATATACCCGTTCTTCGCATGGGTGAATTGAACAATTAAACAATACAGATTGAAGGATAAAGAAGTTTTTAAGGAGATAATTTTACATGAATTGCAAATGTAATAAAAAAAGCTTTTTGCATATTGTAGCTGAACAAAATATGTATATATATATATATATATTTCTTAATCTAATAGCTGATAAAAAGGATTTTTTTATATTTATAACGCCCCGTAACTCTGTTGTGGGTCGATTTTTGAAAACACCTTCCTAAGCTGATCTTTATTCAGCAAAAATAACACATTGTTACAAATTTTGTGTATGAACGCTTAAAATAGTGTAAATAATTTATATCTAGATGTGTAATACGTTAATATTTCTTTCTGTTGTACTTATTTTATGTTAAAATTGTAATATTCACAAGCAACGCCGTTCCTTACATTATAATGGCGATTCAATGGAAACATAACGAAATGTTGGCGATAGAGCCAAGTTGGCATCATTTTTGGCCACCACGATGGCAACTTGGCGATGGATTGAACGGTGCAGAAGTTGTTATGCTATAGAGCCACCTGGTGTGGAACTACAATAAAAAGGATTGCACAAAAACTTTTTCCAAAAAAGAATGCATATATTTGCTAATATTCATAGTGATCGGTTGATAATAAAATCATAATAAAACGTGCTTTGAAATAAAATAAAAATTTCAATTTTTATTATATTTATGGTTTATTATTTTGGTGATAATGGCTTATGCTGTCGAGATCTTTTTTGTATATGTGATTATATACGTATAACTCTAACGGTTTTTATAGCGCATGCAGGAATAGCTTGCAGATGGCAGAATTTTTTCCTACTTACTTGACATTTATCGTTATATTTTGGAAACTTCACGCAATATCTTTATAAGTTATAGCCTATGTGTTGTTTTGATATATAAGCTGTATTATTGTTAAGTTTCCTTAAAATCCATTCAGTTATTTCTGCGCGAAAATTAACAAAAATCCATACATCCATACACTCAAACTTTACCATTTATAATATTTGTAAGGATTTAATGGACATTTTTTCAGTGAATATTTAAAATTTAAATTTATATCTCTCTATATAAAAATGGATGTTTGCATATATGAAATCGCTACACTGTAACACCGTTAAAACGACTACTATGAAAATTGTCATGTGCGTAAATGTATTTCTTGTGGAGAAGGGTTTTGTGCTATCCTCTTTGTTGCAGCTCCCCACCAGGTGACGCTACTGCGAAGAAACTTCGCATCATTCAATCAAGTGCCAAGTTGCCAACGTGGTCGCCAATAAAGATGCCAACTTGGCTCTAACACAAACATTTCGCAATGTTTTCTTTGAATCGCCATTATAATGTAAGGAACGGCGTTTCTTGCGAACATTATAATTTTAATATAAAATAAATACAACAGAAAGTAATATTAACGTATTACACATCCAGATATAAATTATTTACACTATTTTAAGCGTTCATTACACAAAATTTATAACACTTTTGAATAACAGAGATTAGCGTAAGAAGATGTTTTCAAAAATCGACCCACAAGAGAGCTAGAGGGCGTTATAAATAAAAAAAATCTTTTTTATCAGCTATTACACCTTCAGACTTAAAATTTAACAAATACGATTTTTTTTGTTCAGTTTAGAAATGCAAAAAGCCTTTTTTTTGCTTAATTCGCAATTCACGTAAAATTAACTCATAAAATTTTTTTTTATCCTTTAATCTGTATTGTTTAAATTTTCAATTCCTCCGTGCTAAGAATGGGTACAAGAGTAAGCATATATATATATATGTGTGTGTGTGTGTGTGTAAGCACATGCTATAGTACATTTAGTTAATTGCACACTATTTTCATATACGTGTAAACATACTTTGATAAATGATTAAAACTATCAACGCTAAACAAGTAAACCAAACTCTTAGAAAAATCAATCACATTTTAACTTAATTTAATTGAAAGCGTAAAATCACAAACATCTTATAGCTAATTGCCCCAAGCTGATCTCATGGAAAATATTGACCCATCCCATATGGAAAAGCGATAGACAAGGCAAACACATGAAGAGGGGAATGTACCACTTCCCTATTACCCTGGCTGAAAAATTATTGGAAGAGTTTATACGTTGCACTGGGTCCATCACGATAGGAATAAAGTATGCAAATCTGCTTCGGGAGAAGAAATTGGGCTGAAGATTTCCCTTCCTGTGTTGGACAGACGAAGCCAATGGGTGGAACTATGAAATTATCTATCGTGACGTCACGCAAATAGACGATCATCACGGTTTAAGAATCCTCTCCTTTCCTCTACCATTATCTTCTTTAGAAGTTCTTTTTTCTTCATCTTTCTGGACTATAGAAGGGTTTGATAGTTCTTTTTCTTACTGTTTTTGGCCTCATTTTGTTTTTGCTTTCGAAAAGTAGTGTGCAGTAGAGATTTTTTTAAAAAAAAAAAATCTGAAATGTATTTTATAGTTAAAGGTTTATGAAGAGAGTAAATAGTCTTCGAAACCAAATTCTATTTTCTGTAAGAAATTATTCTTTTTCTATGTTAATAGTATAAGGACATATGTGAAAAACAATGGAGCCCCAGAGAGTTGTTTAAGTTCTAAAATCTATTTTTTGATGAAGATCATAAACAATATTTTTACATAGAAAACTTATTGCGTAGAGAAATAGTTAGTGATTACATTTGAAAAATTTGATAACGTTAAACTAAATTTGATTTAAAGTATTACATATTTATTGATTGTGCAGTTTTTCTACTAGATAATTAAATTATTAAAGATGTATATGATGGAAATTTCTTTAAAATTGAAATATTATTCATTTTTAACCTATGTATCGTTGTAAGTTTCTAGCTTTCGAAAAATGAGATGGTTACATTTATTTAAGATAACGCAATAAACATTTAGTAACTTGGCGATAATTGTGTTATAGTTTATCGCCAAGTCACTAATTACGAAGAAAAAGTGTCGCCAATCATTCCCTTAAGTGGCATTATAAGATCATATTTGTATAATTTTTAATTTTAACATTATAGAATTAGACTTTTAAAATTAAAAGATCCTCACATTCTGAATTGCAAAAGTTTGAAGAAGTGGGTGCCAGTTCGGGTGTCATCCTCATCACTCGGTCATGGTTCAAAATAACTAGGTATGTCGCCAATAGCCTCATGATGTTTCAGTCTTCTTTTTTTAAAAAAGAATATAATGAGCTGCATTTTGGTCGCCAAGCCTTTGCAGAGACGGCAAGTTACCAAGTTAAAATTGAAATTATTCAATTTGAAATCTTTAGATACTAAATATTGACGTAATTTAATTTTGTCGAGAATACCCGAGTCAGATTCATACTCAAGTGATCTTTTATATGCTCCATAATCATATGTCATGCGCACTACGATTTTCGCATACAGAAAATTTATCTACTCCAGCTGGGATTGAACCCACAACCTTGGACTTACGAGGCTAGAGCACGTTACATTTTACAGTTTTGAGCAAACATGAATTAAAATAAAATTTAACCAATCCTGAGTCACAGCAACAAAAGTAGAAGTTAAACTTATAATACTTATTTGTGTTTTTTAATTATAAAAAGTGTCACATTTCTCATATCCTCCTAATACTTTTATACTGATTTGAAAATATTGTGAAGAGAAAATAACATACACATATTTTTTTATCTTACTTTATTTTATTTTATTTAAAATTAAAAATATGAATGTTGGTCTATGATATTGTCAAAAATATAATATCAAACGCAAAATATGACTAGAGGTTTGGATTGAAAGATTATTGTTATATATGTATGCGTCACAAAGATTTTCAGAATATTCATATCGAAAAACTCTAAAGATATATTTAGCAGTTTAAAAATTAAACTCAAAAAGAGAACAGGGAAAGATTTTTTTAAGATCGGTTTTTGAAAAGAAACTTTTGGTAAACTTGCTCAAGATAGTAAATAATATGCTAATAATTATTATTTTCAGTTGGAAATAGCTGAATACAGAACACTGTTGGAAGAAGTACCATTTACTTGGTCCTTACTTTCTGATGACTTATCTTTCATATTGAATAAACTATGATTCTCTTCTATAGAGGAGGGGAGGGGGGCTGCTCGAGAAGTTTTTAAATTTTTAACTCCCTTTAAATCGGAGACGCGTCTTAAAATTTTTTCCATCCCAAGGATTTGGTATTTCGTCAAGGAAAACTTCTTCTCTGAAGCTCAAACTAACAAGCGAAGGATAAAATAATATTTTCAACCGATTTTCTTTCCTTCTTTTTATTTTGCTATTAAGAAAAGAATATGAAATAGGAATGAGGAAAATAAGGTAAAAAAAAATCCTTCCCCCTTCGAAATAACGACTAAAACCTCCACAAGACAGATTCCGGCGACAAAATAATAATAATAAAAAAAATCTGGAAATAAAAAAAAATCAATCCTTCATACAAAATTTCTCAGTCCCTGAAAGAAAACTATATTAAGCAAATAAAGTAAAAAAAATCTAGCCCACCAGTGGTACACTGAAAGACTCAAATATTTTTTTTATTTTTCCACGTCTCCCTCTCCTGCTTAAAAAAATAAAATAAAATAAAAACCTAACCCTCATTTTTGAAGACAAATATTTTGGAGAGCCGTATTTCAATTATCACCGAGTTTTCTGGCTAGGCCTTGTGTGAAGTATATTGAAGTAGCTGGACTCCTGTGTTCCTCTCCACCTTCACTTCACTTCACTTGAAAAAGAAGGGACAGAAAGAAGGCAGGAACACATACGTGCACACATCTCAGACGACAAAAACCCTTCGCTCTGGGTCGAATTAGGACGCTGCAAACCTTCCAATCTCAGAGGCTTCGAATAGGTCTGGAGAGGGAATTAGAAGGAATCGATTTCGGAACATACTCTCTAGAAAGACCCCCTCCCCCTAACCTTCTTTCAGCTTCTCATACAAACATTTTATATTGCCAGGTGAGGCTACTTTTTTCTTCAGCCCTCTTGTTCTATTAAGAGGGCTGCTGTTCGGAATTATTTGGTCTTCTCATGTATGGTAAGAAAGGATACGAAGAAAAAAAGAATTGAATAGGGGGTAGGAATTAGTCTTCTTCTATTTCTTATCAAGTTTTGAAATGAAATTTGAAATATATTTTCTGTAGTTGATATAGTATTAAAAAAACCTTCAATTTCTAAACTTTTTCTTTCTTAAGTGAATGTGCGGTTGAGTTTAAATAAGATTAATCTGGAATGCACATTGTAAAATCTTAAGTCTTGAACTTAAATATTTTAATGAAATAACACTTAGATATCACAGAAGTTGAACACTTAAATCTCTTAACGTGCTAACATGTAGTTTTAATCTTATGAAAAAACAGTATTGTGTGCAAATTATAATTGGGACAAACAAAAAAAATTCACAAATGTTGCTTAATTAGTATAGGTTAATTTTCATGCACCGTATAGCACCTAATACAAAATACGTCCAACTCTAGCTTGAATGAGATCCCGTACATGGTTTGGCATAGATTAGAACGTATATTAGAACGGCTGAATTAGAACGTATATTTTTGATCTCGTCATCACGAAACTAAATTTTTGTAGCAATCTCAATCATTGTTTTCTGAGATGAGCAGTCCATTTTACTCACACGTCTATTTACAATGGTCCAAAAATTTTCGAGGAGATTTACATCAGAAGTACTATAAGCCACTCCAAAACCGTTATTTTCTGTTTTTGAAAAAAAAATCGTTGTTAGCTTAGAAGCATGGCATGGAGCAAGATCCCGTTGAAAAGAACCAACACCAACAGCGAAATTTTGCATCATAGGCATAATTTTACTTTCTACTATAGAAATGTACAGTTTAGAGTTCATCCTCTCTTCAACTGGTTCTAAGCTGCCAGGTCTTCCAGAAGTAAAATAATCCCCAAACATCTGTTTCTTAGGGTGCTTAACAGTTTAAATAAGATGTTGTTGCCTGGAGAGTTCTCTCTCACTTCACCCAACAAATCTTGGTTGAAACCCTTGCACAAAAATGTGTTCGTCACTGAATACAACCTTCTTCCAATCTTGTGTTGTTCAGGACTAATATTTCCTGGCCCAATCCAAGCATTTTTTCTTCATTGCAGATGTTAATAACTGTTTTTCGATTGGTTTTCTTGCAAATTTAACAGTTTCAATAAGCTTTTGTCGAACTGTCGAAGAATCCACGCTCACACAAGTAGCTAATAATTCTCTTTGAAAATCTCTACTTGTTTTGTAAGGATGCATCGTATATTTCGTACAAAAAATTTGTCTGTTTAAACTGTGGTCCTACGTTTGCGTCCACATTTACTCTTTCGTTTTGAAGACACTGCCCAAAATTCTTTTGCTGATTAATAATCCTAGAAACACTGGATTTTCCATCTACAACTGCTGCAGCAATATCCCTCACAGTCATAAAAGTATGCCAAGAGTAACAATTCTAGTCCTATTCCTGGGTGTAATATCCATTTTTTAATCACAAGTCAGAAACAGACAGTTCACTCAAGCCTCTACTTCTTTCAGCAATTGAAGGGTAAACTTTTCAACATGTCATGATTCCGTAGTCAAACCAGTTTAGACTAGTCAACGGCAGTCGCACGTTGTAAAAAAATGTGGTTGAAACCGGTTTGAGGTAGAAAATTACGAGAGAAAGAAACAATTTTCTTGAAAAATATGTTTGTCCCAATTAATTTATACAGTATAGTATATTTATATATCTAAACCAAATAGGTATGTCTATGGGTTAAGAAGTATTTTTAAATCCAGGTTCCTTTCTAGAAAGACAAAGTTTTTAAATTACAAAACACTAGTCAGACTCTCTTAACATATGCATCCAAAGCTTAGACAATAACAAAACTGGAGTGAAACAGAATCGCAATTTTTGAAAGGAAGATTTTACGGAGTATACTTGGTGATGTAAATGAAATCGGTAACTGTAACGGAAGAGTAATCTCATCTCTCATTGAGTGTGTGTGGGGGGGGGGAGTTGGAAGGAAGGTTATCCATAATCAATATAACTTCAATTTATATTCCGATACGAACAACAAGACAAATTTTTTATCCAAAGTTAAGGGATGCACCCAAATACTAAATACGGAAAACAATAGCGAAGCAGACGAGATATGAGAATACTTTAAATAAACAAATCACTTACGTCTAGGCAATACATTCTAATTCTTATCGAAATAATATAATTTGTTTCCTAATTGACAAATCGTCAACTTTAATATTAGAATAATCAGCTACGAAGTATCCACGCCTCATTTCACGTTTAATCAATCACTGCTAGCCGTAACAGTCTAAGCTCTCTTTCCTTAACTCGAAATTTTAATCTTTATATAAAAGTCAATTTACATACATCTTCTTCGAAGGAAGTCTTTAGTTAGAAAAGGTTATTATTAAATTGTTAGTTAGAAAACCCAAATAGACCCGTGGCAATTGGAGAAGATTCAATTTTGAACTATGCAGGTTATACAAGCAGCCTGACATTATTAAATATATTAAGATAAATAGAATTGATTGGATGGCCCGTTTGACTTGAATGCATGATGACAACACAAAAAAGGTACTGTTTTTTAAATGTACTGAAACTAGATGGCGAAGAAGACCCCGTTGAGATGGGCTGATTTTGTGGAATCTGATTTTCTCACGATTAATGAAAAGAACTGGAAATCAAAGATCAATCAGTATTCCTTAAAGAGAAATTTTTAGATTAAGGCACTGGATCAAAACGAGTTGTTCAATCATTTATGATGAGTATAAATCTCAATCTGACGGCATAATTATAACAACATTATAATAACTATCGAAATGATTAATTTCTTAAGTTCTCGGGTGTTTTAAAGTTTTGAAGTGTTTGTAATGGTGACATACGAGGAAAAGAAATAATTATATTTTATTGGAATTATATTTTAAAATATCACTGAAAGTGATGCGGATGAGAAATACTAAAATGATTGTATAGTATTATGTTTTCCTGTTTTTTATTAAGGTTAAAGAAACGTGGAAAATATTGTCACATTTTGTGCAATTTTATTAAAAAAATTATTTTTTAAAGTAGCAAGCAATTTAGATGGTAGAAGAAATAAAATTTTGGCAATATAATAATTAGAATTTTCATTTTATGGTATTAGCAAACCGATATACACTGGCGTTCAAAATTAAGGGAATTTTTAGATTTTGTTGATTATCTTTAGAACTACTTTAAACAATTTAACAAAATTTGGTATATATATATATATTATATATTATATATAATATATATATATATATATATATATAATGCAAAAAATAATAATAATTCAACAGTTAAAATATACAAGGATGATCTAGCGTAACACTCATTTAAGTCGGAATGTATGAAACAGCGCGCAGTTGCAAAATATAACAAAAATATATAAATAAACAAATAAAAAATTGGTTAAAAGGGTGGACGGTCTTCTCTTTTAGATAAACAGGACTCACACCATGATTTCATGCTAGAAATAAGGGAAATGAGTTCCTGTGGTAATTAATCTCACTAGTTCAGCATCTCTGTTTTCAGGCCTTGGATGGTTTACGTTGGGGGGGGGGAGGAAGAGTAGCGAATTGAAATTGTCCTCCTCAGAACATCTCACGCAGGCTCTGTAGGGAGGAAGGCCAGGATATCTAACTGACCAATCCATTTGGCGAATATCATAACTTTCCAGAAATTCTTCGGCTAGACGTGTTTTATGTGCCTCGCTATTTCATAGATAAAAAAAAAAAATGGACTGCACTTGTGAAAAGTTGAACATAGGGCTCCAAGACCTCATCCCTTAACTTCACAGCAGTCACATACCCTCTTTCAGACGTGGAGGTGTATACAGCCATCCAACTTAATGCCTACTAAAATCATCAAGCCTCATCTGCCGTATTGGTCGATTTCTTGAACTTTGGTGGGTAAGTAGTGGGTTCTTGGTTATCTCCATTTATTCTATACGTACTTTGTAAAATAGAGAAATAGTCCAGGTTTAAACTTACCTCAAATGTTTGATGCGGCATCTTTAGGTTGCTCTGAAAATGTCCCATAAGTAAATCAGTGCTTGCCAAGCAGGGGCGTAGCTGTTGCTGTATCAACCGCATCAATGATACGGAGTCCTCGATCTTCAGGTGTCCAAAATGTCAAGGAGCCCCAGAAAAGTGTCCCCGAGGAATTTTATACAGGGCTAACTACGCCAGTTTTGCCAATTCAAACTATTACCTAATCACTGAAGTAAGATGTAACGTCGTTGTGGTCAGGACAAAGTACTCCATCTTGTTGAAATATGCAACCTCCTGGCATTTTTTCTTTGATGTTTGGCATACAGAAAATTTATAGCATGTCTAAATAAATACCATAAAACAATAGTATCTCTTTTCGGAGCTTTCTATCTTGTATTCTTGGGTAAAATTTCATCCTACTTGCTCAACAGAATGATTTGCATGAGACCAAAGACAGCATTTTGCTTTTTCAGTAACATTGTAAGTATCCAATATCGTAGTACCGAACAATGAATAATTGCCTCTCAGTCAGAAATAGCGTCAATTATAACACCTAATACCATCTAGAAACAAACTTAGGATATATTACTATTAATTTGACTTTAAACGCGTTAATTTCATTTAATCTTCTGGAGTTCTTTACATACGAAACTGCCCAACTAGTTTGTAGACACCCTGTATAAGGCATTCTCACAAAACATAAATGCAAAACGCGCCAGCGAAGCTTATGGTGGAAGAAAGCATTCTCTTACTCGATCCAAAAGCCCTCGGCCTATATTTCCATCAAGGAAATTTCGAAAATTTTTATTGGTCACATAATATTTTAACCTTAATCCGCCAATTGGTTGGATCCGGAAGCTGTTGTAATAAAATGTATCAGTTCGTCACAAAAATTCTACATCGTGGTTTTTTTTTAAAAAAATTAAGTTTACAGTTAAAGTTATTTTAAGTTGTTACAATTAACACCAGTTAAAGTTGTTACAATTAACACGGGATATTTTTTCTGGATAGATTTGGACCAAAATAAATCGGAAAAAAAATCCTCCTCAAGAGAAGTGAGATTGAGAGAGAGAGATTCCTTACACACACACTCAAACACATAAACAAATGCATTAGCGTAACGGAGAATATTAGGGATCCCTTGCGAAGTCAGGTTTTGGGTCCCAAGTCGGGTTTTGCAAAGGATTGCAATGCCATAACACAACACTGGATTTGGGCACCTTAGAACTCTGGGTCCTCCCCCGCAATGGGAGGAGGGTTGTGGGGAGGTACGTTACGCCATTGAACATATGTGACATAATTAAGATTTCAAGTAAATTAATCGTGAAAAACAAACGCTTCCAAATAAAAAATGAAATGCTATGCATTAAATAATTCTTTCGTAACTAGATTTCTAGAGTTACATGGAGACTAGTGATGAAAACTTTTGCAATTCAGGAGCATGCATAAGTTAAGATGTGTATTGAGGAGAGATGTTACCTAACCATCCTTGTCGTCACAACATATAAGGATTTTGAGACTCAATTGAATTTAATAATAAAGTAGTTCCCATTTATTCCTATAAATTGAGCTTCATGAAATCAGATTTTTAAACAGTGATATAGTTTGAACATTGATAATAATGAAGGACGTGATTGTGCAAAGGGAGATTCTTGCATTAAAATAAAATAAAAATTCAACCCGATGAAATTTCCTTCCAAAAATTTTAACAACTGAGATTTCTTTTCAAAAGCTCATTGGTTAATTAAACATTTTATAATCTATATCATCAAAAATACAGCCGGAATCCGATTTACGGAACCCCGATTTAAAGAATCCCCCCCCTCCATTTAAAATGGAAGGCAAAGAACCTCTATTTGATATGTATAAACCCCAAATTTACGAGTAATTTCAACCACAAAATGTTTTTTTTTAATAATTTGGATTAGAAAAAAAATTACATTTCTTTTTAAATAATATATTTTTTGTCAGGAACAGAACAATTAAAAAATTGCTAAATTCTAACCGGAAAGGATGCAGCACATTATTAGATTTTGCCGGTGCAGATGAGTTATGAGTGTAACCTATATTACGTGAGTTTTGAATGGGGGGAAATTGAAGGGAAATTCTTTTCTGAAACTCATATCAAAATTTTCACCTTTTCTAATGTTTTACATTGTTTGGAAAGTGTGAAAACATACCTTATGTAGCTGGAAGTAAAGGACGTGGTATTTTTTTCTCTGCTTAAAGTTACGAAAGAACACTTTCTAGGCAGGAGCCAAAAAGATTATCAAACATGTATTAGAAATTTAAAACTTAATACTAATTGAAGCGTACTAATTATTAGCTAATGGTATTTTTAGTTGCTGAGTAAAAAGTGAATATAATTTTTAACTGTGGATATTTTTTTGTGTAGTTGCTTATTACAGAATTTTTCAAAGAGTAAATACAAAAGGTCAAATGGGTAAAAAACATTTTTTTTTTGCAGCCCGTTAATACGATTAACCCAAATTAATGAATAAAATGTAAGATCCTAACGAGTGCGTTAAATCGGAGTCCGACTTTTCACATATAAATTATACATCTTTCCTTCCGATAATGTGAATATTTACAATAGTACTTCTGTTGAATGTTTAGTAACGTCGTTCTTTGGCCACTTAAAAGTTTCTTTTTTCTGTCATATTATGTCAGAAAATAAGTATATTTTCTGTAAACATTTTTAAAATTCAATAAACTATATATACTCAAATCACCAGTCAGAAATGTTTTAAATATTAAATTTAAAGAATTATGCTAATTTTTATTTTCATTGAAGAAACATATTTTTACTTAAAGTTGGCTTTTTTCCGAAGAAAAAGGCGAGCTCCAAAGAAAACTTTACAAAAACATATATTAGATTTAAAAAGATAATATTATACTTATATTATTCTCTTAAAATTCGGTTTTTGTTTGTGGTAAATTTTAAAACAGGAAGACAAGCATAGTCCAACATTGCAATCGGAAAAAAACATCGTGTTTCATTTTGCACCCGTTTTCCAAAATATTCCGACCAACACACAAAACATGGTTGCCTTGTTAGTCTCAACTTTTTGCCTGTGGAAGGGATCGCTTCTAAAAATGTTTTTCTGTCAATCATAAGGGACTGGACAAAATCCCTGGTCGTCCTTTTTTCTCCTTTACCGCCTCATGTCTTTCATTACAGTGATCTATAATATCAAACCTGAAATTAAAATTAGATATTTTCCCTCCCAATTTCTGATATAAAATGAAAGCATTTCACAATGATGTACTCTAAAAGATGCAAGAGTATTGTTTGTATTATTTCTTGCCTCTGATTTTTTTCGTTGTTTTTGGGTAATTTGTGAGATACCGATCCATTCTATTAACAACACAAGAGAAGTCCGGAAACAAACTTCCATTACTTCCAGAATCACTTATAGACATTTCAGATTCACTATCTGAGTCAATATCAGAATTATTTTCTGTTATGAGTCTTTTATATTCACTCTTTTTTATTCTGTTTGAAGCTGCAAGTTTTAGTGTTCGTAGCTTGCGTTACACCGGTATAGTAAAAAAGAATACTTCTTTATCTAATCTAAAAAAATGAAGTAAATTCTAACCTTGAAACCGGTTTAGAATTTTTTTTTGTAATCCTAACTTTACTCGACTATTAGAGACATCTGTTAGAAACATTGCACCCTAAACGAGCAAAAAATGCGGGTAAAATCAGAGGATTAAATAAGAAAACAGTTTTGCCCGAGCACCGCTCGGGCAAATCTGAGGAGTGGTTAAAGCAGCAATACTCAACTTACGGCCCACCGAACCTTTTTAAGTGACCCGGACATGGCCCATTGGTCTGAGAAATTCATTTATTTTTGAATATTTGGTTCGAAATTCTTTGTTAAAAACTCAAAAATATCAATTTTGCTTTTTGCGATCGATGTCGTACGAGTAGGAATTTATATATTTTTTTCTGATTATGATATAAAATACAAGAGTGGAGTAGTGCCCATTTTTTAGTAGAATTATTTTTTAACTATCTTTCATTTCTTGCAAACGAAAAATATTCCAAGAAAATAGATTGTTCCAAGACGATTGGGAAGAGTTGACTATTTTGTAGAGAAAGACAAACATGGGGGGGGGGTTTATATTAATTGTTTGATTTTTCACACGCGCGTGAATGAGTTGTATTTATAAAATACCAATAAACAGTAATCGTTCAATGACGCTTTTTTCCTCGAAGATCTCTTTCAAGAGGTTATAAAAAGGCTTTCTTGAATAATGTTTATAACAGCACAAAACTGTTTTGTCAGTGTTAATGTCACAGCGGTAACAAAGGCACCCTACGAAATTTGTTACATTATTGGTAATCATATGAAACCATTTACTGATGCATAAATAGGGAAAGAGTGACTCTTAAATGTTTTAAATTAAGATAAAGTTAGTGCAAAAATAAAAATAAAAATATTACAAATAATAATTTTAAAAAAGTAAAGTAAGAGCTTTAACATTTTGTCAATTTCTACATTTTAAACTTTCTATGTTATGTTGGTCTCTTAAAGCATTTCCTCCTTCCCTACATTAATTCTCCCTTTGGGGCCCGCGTGAAATAGCTAACATATATATGCGGCCCAGCAGAAAAAAAGTTTGAGTATCCCTGTGTTAAAACAACCAGAAAGATATTGGCGACGAACCTTATAATTTTCAGCCGCAGTCAATGGCAGAGGACGTCACCTAAGCTTGCACCTCCTCTTCAAACTACTACACTATGTTAATGGGAGAAAATTGAGCCCCAATAGATTTAGCATGCATCAGCCTCTCAACAGGATGGGTTTTCAGTAGCACGGAGGATTGAACTCTTGATACCCCGGCCATGAGGTCTTGACCATAACCAAAGGATACTGCAGGTACTTAGTAGTGCTTCTGTTATTGGCATTCTAGTTCGATTTCTGTCCATTACAAAATATGCGTTGTATTTATAAACAGAGAAAGGTAGTTGTTCTAGTAAATTTATAATTCTTTTTATATTATTTGAAATTACTGTAATGTGTGTTAATTATATTAAAAAGAATTAGGAGATAAATTTATTTTAAGTCCGATTTCACCAAATGTAATAGAGTGTAAACCAAATTCGGTACAGATTTTCAGAAGGAAAAATGTTCCCATATATTTTTGAGACGTTGTGACACATGTATTAACACTGTCAAATTTATAAACATTCCATAAGTTGTATATAACGGATCTATAAGCGTCCTTTCACTAACTCCTTGGGGATTCCTTTAGGGCCAGCATTCTTTCAACCAACTTTCACCGAGGAGAGGAAAACGTGATTATACAAATTAAGTTTAAATTATATATATTCTGTATTCGCGAGTTTTCAGGGTTAGTGAAGTGAGAATTGAATATTAGTGAAGTGAGGACAGCTCGGATGTGAAGTGAAATAATGAGAAGCTAGCAATTCGGCAGTAGTACGTAAACAGTGTACGACGCTCGAAGTTGGAATCTCTAAGAAGTGCTTAAGTCAACTATTAGTGTTCAAGTCCACGTCAAATAGTTTAAAGGATTGCAAGAATTCAGGTACTATAATCTTAGTTCATATAGAAGTTAGAGAGTTAAATTATTAGCACGCTTCTTAAAATAAGCTTCGTATAAGTTATCGTAAGAATAGATTCTCATGATCGTATATATTGTCCCCACGCTATCTGGTCTCACCTTCGTGCTCTAATTGATCAAATTTATCTTAATAAGTGTGTGATTTGTGTCTGTGTTAAATATAGAGATAAATAAATAATTAAAGTTCATCGTGTCGTCTGATCATTTAGTTCCTCCTACACATCTAGCCGGGTTAGAAGGAAGAAAGAATAACAATTCCTTACAAAGTATCCATTGATTGTGGATTATACATAACATTAATGTCTGGCTAATGTATTTGGTTAAGTATATTTTTAATCTAGAAAAAAATTCATTGATTTTGACAGAAATGAGAAACATGATAAAATATTGTTACGAATTTTGTGTAAAATAATGTAAAAGGTATTTGGATATATATTGCTTTCATATTAATCTATGTTATATTGATCTAATATTAAAAGTGTGATGTTAGCAAAACAATGCCATCCCTTACGTTATAATGGTGATTCAATGAGAAAGTGGCAAAATTTTGGTGATAGAACCATGTTGACGATTTGGCGACCAATTTAGCAACTTTGACGGCTTGCCGATTATGTTGGCGACTATTTCTAGCGAGTTTGAAGCCCTATGGATTCTCCTGGAAATTAGTGGAGAGATCCACTAATTTCAAGACCTAAGACGCAAACGGATCTTTTTCGAAGGCTCCGCGAGGCCTATAAATACAGAGATGCTCATCGAAACGAGTTAGTATAGATTTGACTAGCAAATAGTAGTCTTGCCTTGACCATGAAGAGTAGAATAGCGATTAACTCGGCTGTAGACGAGTGGCGCTTGTGAATAATCTAGCCTAACTGTATTTTAGACACTGATATTGTGTCTGAGCACTGTAGAACGTGTGAAATCGTTCTGATATTTTTCTGCAAATTTTGCTACTGAATCCCGTATTTCAAGGATTGATTTTCAACAATAAACTCTCAAAGAGCTGCCTTGTTCTTTGCGACTGATTTGCATAAAACCCTTGAACCCCGTTTAACGTAATAATATTATCTTTTATAGAATAGAGAGAAATCAAAATATAATAAGCATGTTGAAATGTTTTCCACTGGAAAAAATATATTAAAATTTTGGACCCTATTATTTTACATTACGTAAAGACAGCTTTAATACGCGCGAAACTTTTTTTTTATAAAGACAAAATAATTAAAGAAAAAATGGCTTATTCAGGAATTTTAATAAATTTAATTTGCTTTTATTTAATTAAAGAAATCGTATTATTTTTATTTCTATATAGTTTACTAAAGTTTTAAAGAAATTATATATTGAGCATAAGGAGATATTTTGCATACTACCTCCCTATACAATTTTCAGGATTAGGTATGCATCTCTAAGAAAAAATAGGCAGGTATTAATATCAAGTGCGTTAATTTTGGTTGATTACACTGATTGATAATTTTATTTATTATTTATCTGAAATAAGACTGATTTTCTCAAAAATGCTTCAAAAATTGATTATTCACTTAAAGGGAATAAAATAACAATTACTATTATTCACATATCTTAGATGTTTCTAGACAAGAATTGCGTTTATAAAAAAGTTATCTAGGTATATACTTTGATTATTCAAATATTTTATTAATTTTTTTTTGAAATAAGGTATTACCATATTAATTAAAAAATTTAATAAAGAAGAAATGAAATACAACATTTTGCATATAAATGGGATTCTCCTTCCTAATAAAGAAACAATGTTTAATATTGAAAATTTTCGATTAATTTGAAAATAAAGATTATTCACTATCAATCATCACAATCAGATAACGACTTACACATCCCTCAGTGTACGAGTTTCCCATATTGCTATCCTTCTATTCCTAACCCTCCATCTTTATTCCCATTCTCACAGCACTTACCCTGACTTCAACCCACTTGGAGAGCACAGCCAAATGTAGGATCAATGCCCAAACCGCCATTTATTTCCCCATATCGTGCCCCCTCGCTCTGCACGCACGCACGCACGAGGGCCAGCAAAACTTCCGCGCTTTCCTCAATACTCTGTTTGAATAGAGAGGTGCACCTCTCACGCAACTCACGATGTCTCATTCCTCTTGCATCCAACCGTCCCAGAGGATATAAGTGGGATGGAGGTGGTTCTCAACCACGCAAACTAACTGCTCAGCGACAGGTGTAGCCTGATGCTTGAGTCCTCGAGGGAAGAGGGGAATGGGGACCAGATGAAATTAAAAGATATGGAGAAATGTTGGGGGAGGGGGCGCTACGTTGTTGTAATATTTTGATTATTGTGTTAGGTTGATGTGTGGTAAAATAAAATGAATGGCTGCTTGGTTGAAACCAGGGGTACTAGGGAACAGCTACGAGTGCATTTCAGCTATTGGCGATGAACCTCCAATTTTGAGCCATGATGATGAGATCAACATTTTACAAAATTTTATCTGCCCTAAGAATTTGCTGTCGACTTTTTATGTGCAACATCAAGACGTATTTTCATATATAAAATGCTCTTAATACAGTGCTTCTCAAACTTTCAATATTTGCGACCCAATATTCAATCATAATTTTCATTGCGCCCCCTTTCCATACAAATAACAATGCAGAAATTCAATAATACTATACCTTGACGCTAAAGCTACAAAACGACTCTTACCTCCTAAGTGCCACCGGTGTATATATACGTCTCACTCAACTGGTGCGTTAAATTCCGCGGACGTATATATACGTCTTTCTGAAGAATGATCTCTTCTGTACACTGTTATCCATAAAATTATTCCGAAGGCTTTGGAATGCAATAAAAGGATCTTGACAGTGTTTGTGAAGGGTTTACTTATATCAGAGGATATCTTACTTATTCATTCCCCCCCATACTACACATACGCGCTCCAACGTGGAAAATGGAGGCTTTGGGAATCGAATCGAGTTAACTTTTAATCAGCAGTGAAGGGATTATTCTTAAACCATATAAATTATCAAAATAAGTGTTAATTTTAAAGTAAGTGTTTGTTTGTGTATAATTTTATGTATGGCAAACCCCAGGGTCTGATTGGTAATTATCAAACTTGTTCTTAACTTGGTATTGTTAAATTAATTATGAAATACATTGCGCAATTCTGATATATTTATAAGTGTATTATATCAGTGTAAATGTTAATTTTATTTTTTATTATGTCAGAATATATTTTGTTTACTTTCAGTAAATTATTAATTTTTTTAAATAATATTTTGTTTTCGACTTTTCAATATGCTCGCGCCCTCCTTGTAGAGTTATCACGCCCCCTTAGGGGGCACGCCCCACAGTTTGAGAAACGCTGTATTAATATGTAAATAAGTCATTTTTTTTTGAAGTGCCTTACTATTATTACTTTAGCTTTGTACTGACTTCATTTAAACGTTTTTGTAGGATAAATCTTTGGTTTTTATTCAAGAGGGAGTTAATGGGAGGCAGATGAATGTCAAAATTATCCGACTGCTTGCGACAAGTATTTTTTAAATGGAGATTTTTCGTAGTTTTAAAATTATTTAGAACATTTTAAGAAAAAAAATTATAGAATTAGTAGTGGAAAAAATTATTAATGCTAAAATGAGAAAAAAGTTGATAAAAATTTACAAAAAATTACATAAACGGGGTGCATTCTGCACAAAAAGTTTATGAACAAATTATCAATTTTTCACTTTTGAGATGAGTTACTTTACTATTTTTTAAAATAATCTTCAAGTAGGAGATGTTTTAATTTTTAAAAAAACTAAAGCACTTTATCCTACTTATTATATGAAATTGCTTACAAAACAGTGTTTATATTCACATAAAGGACTCTAAATTAAAAAAAACAGTGATTAACAGTTATAAGACAGTGATTGAAAATTCTGAAGGCTAAAACACTTCTATTATAATGCAGAGCATGCACAAAGAATTTCACAGTTAATTTTTTTCAAAACTTTTTGGGTATTCACTGTTCCCTTTTGAGCAATTTTTAAAAAACACATTTCAAGTAATTTGTATTTTAAAGTTTGGCAACTTGCTTGAAGTTGAGAGATCAGCTTTCACTAAAACATTTGCAATTTTTGTTCTAGTGAATGGAAATTAAAAACGCTTGGTATAACTAATAAGATGACCTATAAAATAAAATCATAAAAAAAATTGTCAACTTTTGCCAAAATTCACCGTTTTAGGGTAGTTGGATACCTTAAAGATGAATATTGAGAATCCCCCCCCCCTTTCTTCCTCAGATAGCCTTAAATTAAATTTTTAATTAGTATTTTACTATAAAAATCTGTATTCCAAAACTGACCTGGAATTTCCTTTTTTCTTTGTCAATTACAGATAAATCAATTTCTTGTTTATTAACGGTTCTTTATGAAAACAACATGAAGTTTATTGGGGTCAAATTGTGTAACTTTGAGCTACAATCAAGTAACGAGGAGGACACTTGGTTTTGTCACCCTCTCTTCAAACTTCTATTCCATGTCAACGTGAGGACTTTAAACCTTGACAGAATTAAAGCGAATCAGCTCCTTTATTCATAGGATATTCTGTGACATAAAAACTTGATCCCGTAGCACAAAAGGAACAATGCCAGATTCGCGACATGTCTCTTCGGCTACAATAGCGACTCATAAGATACAGAAGACTTTTGCAAAAATGCCGGATGCTACTAGAGATAATTTCACAAAATCCTTAGGAATTCTTAAAAGTTAAATAATGTAAAATATTTTAAAGTCAAACTCTTTCAAAATCTGTTGTAAGCTTTCTATACGTTAACTAGCAAACAGAAAAAAATACACTAAAAATGAAAAATGTACGTGAGCTTGAAAATCTATTTTAGGAAAGTAATATTAAATGCAAGAATTTTCCGTATTCATTTCTGTCATTTTTGGTTTGGAGGGGTTGAAGTGTGTGTTTTTTGACCAGAAATTGCAGTTTGAATATATTATTTTAAAGTGATAGGTTAAATAGTGATTGGTTAAAAGAAATCACAGAATGTAGTTTAAATCCATTTGTATTTTATCCTTATTAATTAACTGTGATCATTTATGTTAACTTTTAGAGCGAATTGTTTGATTATATTAATATCAATGCACTGGATGACGAAAAGATCGAGACGATACTAAACAAATTATGAGACGATGGATAGGAATTTCAGTGAGTGGAATTAAACATTTATTTCCTAATTGTTTAATTCAGTCATTTAAGAAACTTGTACTTTTAGTGATATGGAAAGAAAGATAACGATCCTTTGAGGTTAAAACGAAGTAGCTTGA
The DNA here is from genome assembly GCA_019973975.1 of Trichonephila clavata. Taxonomy (NCBI): domain Eukaryota; kingdom Metazoa; phylum Arthropoda; class Arachnida; order Araneae; family Nephilidae; genus Trichonephila; species Trichonephila clavata. The sequence goes on along the minus strand of BMAO01033739.1, from coordinate 14,070 downwards.
AAGAATATAGCGAATGAAGCAACTGAAATAAAATTGTTAAGTAGTATCAAACACACACACAATCCTAATCTTCTTGACATCACAATACATTTTACAAAATAAAAAAAGCATCTTATAACTCCTTATACTTTTTTATAAATCAAATAATTTTCAAATTCATCAATTTTTTAGTATTTGTTTTGTTGAATTATATGGCATCAAAATTAAACTAGTAAGACTCAATAAAATAACGATACATCACTGAGATATTCACCAATTGAATTTGAAGTTGATTCAAGACTTTTATACTTTACACTAAAATTCAGTCAGAATGCAGACCTTAATGAACGAATCTATATAATTTTATACAGAAAATTCTTATTTTTAAAATATATATATTTATCAAAAAAATTTAAATTATAGAAGTCTCTTTATTTATAAAAAAAAACTATGTTATTGAAAAAGAAAAAAAGAGAAAACATCCCGTTCTCTTACGATCAAATTTTGAAAAAATATTTAATAACCACCGGCTTTGAATACATCGAAAAATTATTTTCGCATAGACTACTATCAAAACTAACAAAAAAGTTATCTACATCCTAAATAACATCTATTCAACAGATTTTTCACTTTTTAAAAGTAATTTTGAAGTGAGCTCTTGCGAATAACTAAACACACGTATTTCAAACGAGGTAGAATTTTAAAGTTCCCGGACAGAGACCATAACGTGAACATTTTTGCAGTAGAGCATCTATGATAACGTTTCTGTGTACTGCGTTACCTCCCTTCTCCAAAAAGGATTTGCCCTAAGTGAAGTGGTATGTGGCTTCCCACAGTATCGTATTTTGTTGGCGGATGCATTTAGTAACCGGGGATTGAAAGAAATGATGTTTGTAGAGCAGATAATGAATATCAAATTTTGTGATCGCTTGAAAAAGAGTGCTACGGAGACTTATAAAATGTTGAAGCATATGTACTGCAATTGTGACATATCTATACGTGCTTCCATTAATATCTTCTTATCTCTTTAAACAGAATATTTAATTCAACCAACTTTCATCGAGTAAGCGAACGTGATTTATGTAAATGTGGTATATTATATAAATTCGGTTTTCGTGAGTTGGCAGTAAGAAAGGAAGGAAGGAAGTGAATTGTTGACACGTTGTTGTTGACACGCTGAAGGTGATACATTAGATGTGTGCAAATAGGAGTTTAACAGAAGTTTGAGAATTAGTTGTTAGTTGAAGATTGAAAAGCTGTGGAAATAATTAAAGATTATAGAGCGTGGAGCCATCGTCCTTTGATAAAGCCGAAGAGAGTGTCTGCAAAGTTCCAGTGTAGGATCCGATGCATTAAAGCTCAGGTACTGTGCACTTTATTAAGTAGAAGCTAGTTATTAGTGTGCGACTTAGTTGTAATTGAGCGTATTTAAGCTATCTTAGATTCAGTTGTGGGTATGTAGTAGTATCCTCGTGTTATAGAATCTCACCTCCGCAATCTACAATAATTCATATACCTTAATTAGAATTGTATTGTGTCTGTTTGATAATTGTTAATAAGAATTAATACATCAAATTAGATTGAAAATAATGTCTATGGATTATTCAGTTCCTCCTACACATCTAGCTGGGTTTACAGGTAGACAAGAGGGTTCGGATGTAAGAGGTAACCGAACGTTACCTCACAGTGATATTTAACGCGAAGGCGAGCTTCTGAGTGACATCGACGTTTCAAAGCACGAAAATTTCGAAGACGACGAACACTCTGGACGTCCGCAGACTTCCTGCACTGAAAACATTGAAAAGATTTCATCAACAGTACAAAAGAACTGGCTTCAAACAACGACAAGGCGAAAGTGAAAACAACCCTTTTTCCTCATCCTCCTTATTCCCGTGATTTCACCCCCCTGGTGACTTCAAAATATTTCCAGAACGGGCTTGTTGCTTTTAGGGTCGTCGATCTAATGTGTAGATGAAATTAAAAGTGTATCGCAGTCTGAATTAAAGAAGAGGTCTAAAAAGGGTTTTCAGAAATGTTTCGATGAGCTTTACAAGCAATTGTAAAAGTGCGTTGTTGCTCAAGGGTCTTATTTCAAAGGTGGATGTGTTTCAGCAATTTAATTGGTAATATTTTTTAAGTTATAGACAGTTCGGGAACTTTTAAATCCTACCTAGTATTACATTTTTGATTTTTAATTCAGAAACTATCGAGAAATAAGACAAATATTATATGTATCTTAAATATATATATAACTCATGTTTTTATGCATCTTTTGTAAATATATTATGGGATTTTTTTTTAACTAAATAAACAAGTATGTAATATTTTGATAATGATACAAAATTAAAATAAGAAACATAGCAATTTAAATTATATAAGATATGAATGTACATTTGTTATTTTTTATTATTTAAAGTTACATTTATTTGATGTAAATCATTTCAACTAAAATAAATTTAAGGCTGACTGAATTTTCAAAGTTCAGTTTGGAAAAGAAAAAAAATTAATGCATAAGGAATAAAATATTTATCCTTTTTTGTATCCAAATTGGAAAAAAAATCATTATCCGTAACTAATTTTAAAGGATTAGTTTTTTTTAAAAAAAACACGTCTCTAGATAGTAAAAGTTACGGAATTAGTAACTAAAAGTCTTTGATGCTGTTTTTTTTTCTTTTAAGTTCTTTCTATTTATTAGGTTTTATAATTTTCTTGTTAATTTGATAATTTGAGTTTAAAAGCGTCCTTAAAATATAAAACAAAATTTTAAGAACATGTGTGTTTGAAAAAAAGTTATAGTTAGGACGATTTTCCAAAACTATATGTAATACTGTTATTCAATGATCTAATATGATATAATGAAAGAAGTAAACGTATGGGCTCTTCTTAGTAAAATCTTTAGATCCATATAGGTCGAATAAATTGCATATTTTTATTAAAAGAAACAATATCAAATTTATTAAAAAATTAAGTAAACTAGGGGAGGGTACTCCCGTCCACCAAACGGGGACCAAACCGTATTATACAAATTATACAACTGCTCATTCCCATTGCTCAGATTGTAAAACTGTAATTTATATGTATTATGTAGTTCTATATTTCATGTATTGTAAGTAGAAAAAAAATAACTTTCAAGTCTCCATATACGCATCTTAAATTCTACTTCAATTTAGTGCCGTTTAATAAACAATGTTCCCAATCATCTTTTGCATTAAATGGCATTGAATTTTTATTCTGTCTTTGTTTCTACACCTCGACAGAGCCACATACAATTGTAAATATTGTTTTTTCTCTCGATGTTACACATAAATCGAATTTTTTAAACTTCTGCCCCGTGATTTATTAAGGATTCTCAGGGGTGTTAAAAATGTTTCGAGAGCACAAAATATGAACAATTTTCGACTAGAAATAATTCTTTGAGGTTAAAATGAAATAATTTGATTCTTTTACACATTTTTTATAAAGGAATAAAGTTTCAAAAAAGAATAAAATGTCTAAAATATAATCATAATTTTAAAAATAATAAGCACATAAATATAAGAAAAATTTTTGTAAGAAACAAATAGTAAGTTTTACGACGCGCATGATATTTTCTGAAATAATAATTCTAATTACTAGCAATAAGTTGATTTATAAAGTCAAATATATCCTTATTAGATGGTAGCGATTTTATATAAATAGAATAAAAAATAATATTTTTAAAAAAATAAAAAAAGTACATTTTTTAAATTTTTTTCAAAAAATTTATTTTTTTGAAATTTTTTTAAAAATTACCAATATGTAATACTATAAATAGCTAGGATTTAAAGATTATGATAGAGTTTATAATTCTGTAAAGTTTTATGCATCAAAGTATGATAGTTTTTGAAACGCAATGCGCGTAAGTGAAAATAAATTAAATGTAAAAAAAAAACTTTTTTAAGAACAAGCTTTTATTTAAACGCGCTAAAAAGAATAAAATAAACTTTTCCTTTAAAACTTTTTTTACTATCAACTTATAACGTCATTACACAATTTATATGATATAAAAGCTTGTCGCAATATTTAAGTACTCATATTTACTTAGTTTGAATTTTTAAAAACCAAAATCAATCAGGTCAAGTTATTTATTTTACTTGTTTATCTACACAGGTAAATCTCGCGACAAGCTTTTATATCATATAAATTGTGTAATGAAGTTATAAGTTGATAGTAAAAAAAGTTTTAAAGGAAAAGTTTATTTTATTCTTTTTAGCGCGTTTAAATAAAAGCTTGTTCTTAAAAAAGTTTTTTTTTTTACATTTAATTTATTTTTTACTTTTTAGTTATCGCTGGACAGGTTTCTCAACCTGTTCAACTCATTGAACACTGGTTCGCCATCCCTGGTTTAGCTGAATGAATTCTAGCAAAATGGTATTAGACTAAAAACACAATTTTTTTAAATCCGTAATTTTTAAGCAATTTTTTCAATCTTCATGCAGATTTTGGCTAACATTGTTCTACACACGAAAAAAAAAAGGTTTAGTGAGATTATCTTCATAAATGACAAAGTTATTAAATGTTTAATTAAAATTTTGACTATTTTTGAAAAACTTAAAGAATATATTATTTATTTGAAATATTTTGAAGATAAGGGATGTATTTCTCTAACGTATTAGAAGAAAATTTTAATTGTTTATTAAAAACTTCAAAAGGCATTTAAATATTTGTATTAATCAATAAAATGCTTAAGACTAAAAACGCATTTTGTAATCAAAAAAGAAAGTTTTATCAAATAATGATAATTTTTTGCTGGACATTGAATATCTTTTACGTAAGAATCTATTTTTTTTAATTGCTCAGATCATCTTTAGAAACTTGATTTTGAAAAAATCAATAATTAAATTCAAATAAAATTAATAGATTCTATTTGTAATTAAATTTAAGGACACATGTCGTAAGTGTGTGTTTAGATTACTGGTGATAAAATGAGGTATATTTAAATTACTCGTAGGCTTAAAATTAGAAAATTTCTTTAAAAAATTACTTCATTTTATTGTAAAATTTTTTTTAATCGAAAATATATTGCATTTCTAGATAATATTTTTATCTTATTGTTTTCCTAGCGGATTCCTTTTTGATGGGTATGATACATTAAAAAAATGATCTTTCCGATTCTGTAATTATTTTTTGTCTGAGTTTCATGGATTAAAGTTAGATAAATTATTTAAAGAATTTCTTCAATACTCCATCTCAGTTTAACTTGGCAGCGTTGAGAAAGGTATACAATGTACCAATCTACTTGAAAAATAGCTCTACTTTTTTGTTTTGAATTTAAATCCAAGGAAATAGATAGAAATTTGTAAAAAAATTGCATACGTTGTAGAAATTAGATTGTTTTTACGTTGTAGAAATGTAATTATTTTTTAGACAAAGTTAATTAATACTGTCAATAGCGCAACGTTATAAAATTCCAGTTTGGCTGAAAACCGATTTTCGACGCCAACTTTTGTCATTGTTGTAACAATAAAATTATTACAACAATGCAGATATATCCAAGTTGGCGCCCAAAACTAGTTAAACGTTTTTAATTAATATCTTTTTAATTAATTGCAATATCGGAATATAAATGGTCAAAACATGCATTGTCATCCAAACTAAACGTGTATACAAAATTTCAGCTCAATGGGCGGAAGATATCAGCTTCAAAATTGAGTTGCAAGATTCCACCCGAACAAATTACATACATACATACATACATACATACATACATACATACATACATACATACATACATTGTAAGTTAAACAAAAGCTTTTAAAAACACAAACTGAGAAAAAACGCTTTAAAGTTTTAAATTGAATTTGAGAAAATAAATTTTAAAACTTACATGCTAAAATGCTCCAGGATCATAGGATATGCCTTCCTGTTGCTCAAACAGCTCAATTTCTTTACTCTTTTTAATTTTTTTGGCTCTGCGAGCTTCAAACGATGACGTTTAGCTCCTCTTTCTTGACGTAAAGATTCGACGATTGTCACGTTCAGCCAGGGACACACAAACATTTTTGTTAATTTTTAAGCCAAATTTCTCTAAAATAGTAATAAGTATTTGATTTCCATCATTAAAAATGCTGGTTGCTAGATTTGCAGCAATCTCTGCAATCTGAAGGCTAAAATCAATAGTCTTCGGACAAAACTTCCAGATTAATGAATTTAAACTTTCATTAGGATTCTGTGTCTTACCTCCTAAACATTTCTTCAGGAGTGCCAGATGAGATAAGTCTGCAAATATAGGCTTAATTACATCTCGAACAGCTTTCGCAACTGAGGGTTTGTGTTTATAATTTTGTAAATTATTATTAATTGCAGCATTATACTTACACAATGTATTTGGATTTGTAGGACAAAATCAAGTGCATCGGTTCATCATCGGTGCTGCAAGAATGACCCCAAACAGCCCAAATGCCTTTCCGCATTTCCTGTACACTAGTAGAATTGCATCGAATAGCATTACAATAGTAATGCGCAAGCTTATCAATTAAACTATCAGTTAACCTACCTATACCGCCTATAGTTTTACCATCAGATAATTTCTTTTTACCATATACTAATTTAAGCTTCCTAAGTCTTGTACCCATTCTCTTTTGCACATGGCCTACACATTCTATTGTCTGAATAAGATGGTCATCACCGTATGGATTGTTTTCAGAAAGGGCATTGAATGTTTTTGTGTCGCCATCTCCTATGTAGTTTGAATATTTCAGGTTGTGAAGCTTTTCTGATCGATTAAAAATCCTGAACATCCCGTCAACCTCCATCTTACCAGCAGAGCCAGAATAATTTTTTCTACATGAAATCTTATGCGCTCTTTGCCATTTATTGTACTTGATACCAAACTTTACCCCTTTATAACTGTCGCATCCTTTGCAAAATGAGGACACTTCCCTATCCAAAACCTTACCTGTTTCGGCCCCATTAGAGTACATACTCCAATCAACGATGAATGTCCTCTCGTCTTCCAGGTCCCATCACCACTTACCTTTAAAATGTTATCAGGTGACGAAGAATTTTCTTCGACAGCTGCCCTGTTCATGCTTTCTTCGGCGACTTCCTTCATAACAAGTGAAATTTTATTATTAATAACATGATATGATTTTTGTTCAACAGGATTAGGAAGACTCATTACAGAACAAAAGGTTTTTAATGACTCTAAACCTTGACCTATGCATCTCATTGCTAAAATAGATCTTCTATTAATTTCTGGAGCATTATTTTTATTCCCAATGTTTTCACAGCTTGAAAAAGTGCAAATACTCACACAGTTTTTACAATGTATTTCAAAATTCGAACATAAACCACGAGTGGATTTTTCATTAATTGTTAATGGTTTATGACATTTTAAACAGCATGATACTGACAAAATAGAGCTAAAGGTTGAAATAAAATCAAAAATATGATATTCTTTGAAGTTTTCACTTACCTTAACAAGATTTGACTTTAATGAAGTCTGAATTCCTGAAAGTTTTTTACTAGAAGCATTTTTCATTTCGGCACACTTACTTGTACTTTTCATTTCTGCACACTTCCTCGTATCTTTCATATCTGTAACATGTGAGTCACTTACATTTAAATATTTATTTCCTCTAAATCTTTTCTTGGGGCGATTGCCCAATGATCTTTTCAGAATAAAACAACACATATCTTCGATGTAGATAAGTGTTTTAAAAAAAGTGCGCTAAAATAAACACAACAGAATCAAAACACGGCAGAATGAATGGGTTGAGTTGCAGGCTTCCTTCTGATCAACTCAAGCGCTTAAAATATTTCATGAGGCTTATTAAAAACAGAAAAATGAAAGGTATGCATAAATCAAAAATAAATGGACGTGGCATGTGTCCATTTAAAAGTTGTTATGACTAAATTGCTGTTTGCAATTTTTTGAATAACTTTCGAAGTTTTTAGAGTATTGTCACGTGGTTAGTATCAAAATGTTCAGAAAAAAATGAAGAACAAGATATATTTTTTTCGAAAATTCGAAAAAAAAGGGTTCACACCCCTGAGACCCCTTAGCCATGGCAAATACCATTCTTACAGTGAATTACGTACGTTTCAGTACAAATGGCATATCCAGGTCACTTCCAGTGTCCGGTGTGATCCTTGATATATTTACAACTTTTGCTTTTTTATCCTCAGATAACATTTCACACTGCAGTATATTCTTTTGAATATTTTTCACTACCAATCTTAAAGGTTACACACTTTATCAATCGTGCATAAATTTCTTATTTGCATTACGATACAGCCTATTTTTAAATTCAGTTTAGCGGGTGGCATTCCCGATGGAGTTAGGGATGATAGATATTCAGACAGATACTGTAGCATAAAATTCTACTGATGGTCGCCATCGTCACCGCCAAGAGAGCAGCCAAGTAAATTTTTTACAGCACCACGAAAAACTTTTTTATACACAGAGAGATAAAACCTTTAAAATTGTGCTCATAAACGTGGTCATGCTAGTCCAGTTATCCTGGTTTTGCACTCGTGTCCGGCGTATTATAATTTCGAACCCTAGAACTTCTGTAGGCCCTCCATGGAAGTCTGATGTGCGTTAAATCTGTCGAGGCTCAAGTGAGTGATTGAATATTAACGACGCACTATTCAGCTGCACGGGGGCGTTTGTTGATGGACCTTAAAATTCTGAACCATGGTCAAGCGACGAGGACGCCACAAGAGTCAGCAACCCCCCTCTCCTTACTCCCAGGCCACACCAATGTGAGGATGTTTGAGCCTCTGCAGATTTAATATGCATTAGCCACTCTACACTTTGGGCCTTCAGAGTCACTAGGCTCGAATTCATGACACGCCAGCCTCAAGTCCGTTACCTTGATCATTAGGCTACCACCGCCTTCTGTGGAGGCCCTCGTGATGACTAATAGTGCGATGTTAAGGGCAACCACTCACTTGTCCATATAAACATTTGCTTCTCAAACTTTCAATGCTTGCGACCTAATATTCAATCATACTTTTCATCGCGCCCCCTCCATACAATAACAATGAATTGAATTCGATAATACGATATTTAGACGCGAAAGCTACAATACGATATTAACCTCTTAAGTGCCAACAGTGTATATAAACGTTTCTCTCAGCCAGTGCGTAAATTGCCCCGGACGTATATATACTTCTTTCCGAAATACGATTTTTAGCGCATTTTTCACGTAGTGGAACAAACGCGCTATTAGGACGCAAATTTCGTCTTCGTCTTCGTTCCATATTTTGTCGTACCTTTTTCTCAGCCAATGAGCAACCAATTGACCTCGGGTTTTCGGCATTGGATCGCATTTGTGCCCTAGATGAGCCGAATCTTATTTAAATTTTCCAATAGTTTTCCCGAATTTTCCTACAAATTTTCCTGAATTTCGCTAGTTTATAGCAAAATTTTCTCAAATTTTACCTAGTAAATTTATTGTTTGCAAAAAGTTTTTTAAAAAAAATCTACCTGCATTTTGGAGGAAATCTTCACAAAAAAAGTATGTGAAAAACGCGCTAAAATTACTTGGCCGTGCCAATGATTGCTATCTTGTTTCTGTTCATTGCTATATATAAAATTATTTCGAAGACTTTGAAATGTAATAAAATAATCTTGCAGTGTTTACGAAGAATTTAATTACTTCAGAGGATTTCTTTATTCATTCACTTTCTCCTCCCGTAATACACCACATACACGTGCATACGTACAAAATGGAGGCATTGGGGAGATAATCCCGTAACTTTAAATCGGCAGGTATGGGATTAATTATAAACTGTACAAATTATGATGAAAAGTGTTAACTTTTGCATAAAATGTTATATATGACAAGCCCGCGGGGTCACTGGTAATTATAAAACTTGTTCTTAACTTAGTATTGTTAAACTAATTATAAAATACATTGTTCTCAGTGCTGCTATTTTTATAAGTGTATTATATCAGTGTAAATGTTGTTTATCTATTTTTTTATGATGTCAGAGTGTATTTTGATTGTTTACACTCTGATTGATCTCTTTGTTTGATTTTTAAATATATTTTTGTTTTCACGTTCCCTCCTCCAAAGTTTATCACGTTCCCGGGGGGGGGGGGTCACACACAGTTTGAGAAGCGCTGTAAACGAATAATCTCATGTAATGAAAATTATTCAGCTTACCGAATAAGTAAAATTGTCTGTAAAATACTTGATTTGATTAAAATATTTTTCGTATTATTTCGTTATTACGAAGCTTTAATTTGTAATAAAATGAATTATTGAGGGACATTTCTATTCACGTTATTTAACGATCTCGAATACAGGTGTTGATAAATCCTTTGAATCGACGTCCTTTGTCCTTCCACGAGCCAGACATGTAAAATGTCACCTACATTAAGAACATAATTAGTGAATTCAAATATAATTGGAATGTTTACATTTAAATTACTACATTTGTTCTAAACTTAAAGTGCTATGTTAAATTTCACCAATTGAAATACGCTTGCACAATGAGCACCTCAATTTAAATTAATCACAAAATCTCTTCTCTAATGAAAATTTCTGCCCGAAATTAATGTATTAAAAACTAAGGGGATAGGGATCGATTCAAGATACAATGTATGAAATTAAGTACTTTTCCCCCCAGAAGAATAATCATACCATTTTTTTACTTAGAGTATATATAGTTTCAATGCCAATAAAAAAATCACTTCTTTCTTAAAGGTATATTTTTTTAAGAAAAAAATCTTCATTTTCTTTTTTTATGTAATTAAAGTTTAATTTTTAATTTTTATGCCATTTATAACATAAAATTATAATTTTAAGAGGTCACTTCACAAAGTATTTTTTCTATTTCCTTAAAGTTAAATGTCCAAATTTAAAAAAAAATTAAAAATTGGCTTGTCATTTAATCATTAAAGCTTGTGTATGTACTTATCATATTATTATTTTTCTTTTTATCAGATTTGTTTTTAAGATTTTATAGAGTTTTTATAAAAATCATATGTGGATTCACTGGGGAAAAGTTTAGTAGATCATAAGACCATGTATGGAGTATGATCCAAAAGTTCGGAGACAAGGTGTAGAAAACATTGCATTGAATAGTTCACAGCACCGAAACACATCCATATTCAAAGTAGTCTTCTTGGGTGACGATACACTTCTGTCAGCGTTTGTATAATTTCTGAAAGTACAGCTGGAAGCCATTTTTCACAACCTACCGTAATGCCTCCTACAATGCTATTTTCACTTCATAAGATCACAAAAAAAACCTTATCCCTGTAAATGTTTTTTCAATGAGGAGAACAGGCAAATGTCACATGAAACTAAGTCTGGTGATTGGGGGGGGGGTGTAGAAGCACGTTAGTTTATATTTCGGGCGAGAAACCTTTTTACCATTTAGGATTGATTTGCTCGTGCGTTGTCATACAGAAGATACCAGTCGTTACTCTGCCAGAACTGAGGCCGTTTACGACGAATGGATTCCTCAAACGATACCTTCGAGAAGTATCGAGAGATGTAACAATCAACTTGGGTTACACGTGGTTTGGGGGTTCCAGCAAACATCAGCCATAACAACTTTTAAACTCAATTTTATTTATTATCTTCACGTAATCAACCAAATCAATTAAAAGTAGGGAATACACTTAATAAATAACCGGGAAAAAAATTGCATAGGCTTAATGCTACTAACATATAATTAAAATCGCTCTTGACTCCTACGCTATATATCTTACTTAACTATATGATCTCCGGTCGTAAACCTTGTTCACAATTTAATCACTTTTAATCGTCAACTATCAACCTTCGACTATCATTCATCAACCATCATCGCGTACGCAAATGCCAACGCTTAAATAGAAAAAACTCATTTAACTAAATGTCCTCTTCTTCTTCGAGTAAAATTTTCAACAGAACTTACAGTTAAAAAGAATAATTTTAACCAAGATTATTAGTTGAAGATTCGTAAATAGACCTGTTATAGTCTAATGGTGTTAGGTGACGATCTCTTTGAACACATTCAGACAACAAAGCAACATTCCGTGAAGTCTAAGGTTGTCCAACACGTCCATTGTATTCGCTGGATTCTCGGCCCTCTATAAAAGGCCGATGCCAATCATAAATCTTCGATTTCGCCATGGTAGATTCACCATACACCTTACTCAGCATTTCCAAAGTCTCCATTGGTGTTTTACCTAAGCGTTGACAGAATTTAATGTTGAACGCTGTTCAAGAAAACCCATCTTTCTTAGATCGCGCAACAAAGCTAATTAGATTCGGAAGTTAACAGATGCGCGTGCGTTTCGGTAATGTGACATGAACTGAACCAACCTGGGCAGATAAGGGAGGGTTTGGAGAAACCATTTCAAGTGGTTTAACTTTAGGTACTTGTTTTCGTTGTCATCAATGGCCGTAGTCCCCGAATTTTTGGATCGTACTACGTAGATCAGTGGTTCCCAAAGTGGTCTATAGAGACCCCCAGGGGTCTATGACGATCTCCAAGGGGTGTACATCAGCCGAAAGTTAATTTGGGGGCCCATGAGGTGTAAGTGGGAGTCTGTGTGATACTAACTCTCATTAACCCTCCGGGTGGCTGAGGCTCTAATTGAAGCTCATTCAAAAGCGGTCTACTTTTTCAAAGCTGGCGGTAGCGAAACGGTTCCTGTGTACTTTTGGGAACTGCTTCGAAAATGCACCACAGTTTTATGCCTTCCCCCTTTAAGATACGGGAGGTCTACAAGTGCTTTTGTTGGGGACGATTTTATTGCTTTTTCGGTTTCTGTGTTGTTGGAAAAAGGGGAGATTTCTCATTCATAGCTGTTGCCTTGGGAGAAAATTGTGTGATGAATGTTGGATCCACATCACGGCGAACAGAAACCATCCAATTTGTTGAATCATAGTAACAAGCAAATAAAGGATAAAAAATAAAGATTTAAAGAAAAGGCGAGTTAAAAGTTGAAAAATATTTTTAATAAGCAAAAGAAAATTAATTTTTTTCTCCTATTACTTTTTAAAACTAAAAAAAAAAAAAACATTTTGATTTTGGTATTACGATTTGATCAAGACAGAAGTAATCCGTAATCATTGTTGAATATCAGACTAAGAAAACGCAAACCGATTTTCCTGTTTTTTTTTCTTTCTTTTTTTTAAAAAAAAATTATGAGGTAAAAAAGTAAAAGTGATAATTTTTTTTTAAAAGCAAAATGAGAATAAATGTAGTATCATTATATACCAATGATTCACAAAGGTATCTATATGCACTCCCAGGGGTCTATGACGACCTGCAAGAGTTCCACGCGAGTAAAAAATTAATTTGGGTGCTCATGAGGTGTAAATGGGGGTCTTGATCGTGGTTCTCATTAAACCAGATCATGACGTTAATCTTTAAAAAAATTTGATCCAGTGGGAACCAGATTTTACCAATTTAACGTTTACTAAATTTAGTGAGGTAGTTTAACAACATAAAAGTTGACTACCATACTAGGTGATAACCTAAATTTTATTAATACAAGGAATATTTCAGCATTTTTTTTCCAAAATTAAGCTAAAGAAGTATAATATTGAACGTCACGAATTTTTAAATTTGTCACAGTCTGTCAGGACATTTTAACCTACGTTTAACATTTAAATGCCCTTACTCAGATTTTGAAACTAAGTTTGAGATTGTTTTTTTTAGTAATTCAGCAGTAGACAGTGATTTCAAATAGTCGCTTTGAAAAAAAAAAGTGTCATATTGCAATAGGAACTTATTAGAATAGGTCCTAATGAAGATCTTATAGAAACGGATGTCAAGTAATTTTGGCTTTAAAAAGACATACCTGATATTTGTCACAAAATAGGGAATATCATGAGAAAGTTTTTAAATGTGTTTTTCTTGTGAGAGGGAGTTTCACTGAGTTTGCCAATCTCAAAACAAAAAAAGAAAGGAAAAGAAAGAAAGAAGTAGGCACTTACGAAAAAGGAAGGTTAGGGTTAAACCTGACAAGCTTGATATTAAATATTGAAAATTTGTTATTGAAACACCAGATTCATCCTTCTCTTTAAAAGCATTTGTTCAGTTATTTTGTTTTAACTTTAATTCATTATATGCGCTTCTTAATTTTTAAACGCAGAACTATACTTTATTACAGTTAAA
>BMAO01033738.1:0-22431 GCA_019973975.1 Trichonephila clavata | reverse complement strand
ACATTTTGGCAAATGTAAACCTTGCTTGTGTTTTTAATTGCTGATGTAGAGCTTTCTTTGAGGCACTCTTGCTCGATACTTATATTTTCTGAAAACATTTCGGGCCGTTTCAGGATTTACGGATTATCTGATTTCCTTTTTTGGATTAATGTGTATTTGTCTCAAATTCTAATGTCTTCACGTTCATAAAACTATCTTAGGTTCACTGTTTCTTGCTTGTTTCAACACTATTTGTTTTCTTAAACCTGTCAATGATGTTACAAACAGTAGACTTAATTCAATTTTCCGTAAGCTGATTTCTCCTCTTTCCAATGACTATTACAGATTTGCAGAACAACCTATACATTTTTATGTCTCGGAATTTTTTCTATAAAGAATCATATCTGTTGAAACATTTATATTTTAACTTTTAGTCTAAAAAATGGTATGAAATTAAATTCTAATTATGTGTTGATTATTTTTAAGTTTCTCATTTCAAAAGTGTCCGAAACTTTTTTGACTTCAGCGTGCGTTTGAATTATACTTGAGAAGCTAGATCAAATTATAATTAAAAATTACTGATAAAATTTTCAAAATAAGTACAAAAGAAGTGTTAAGGACTTTTCTTAATTCCTTTTGTTTTAATGTAAAAATATTTTATAAAGGGCTTGGCCAAGTCGTCCCAACAATTTTCAGTAATTTATGTATGTTTTGAACAACGAATGAATTGCAGGTGTAAAATATTCTAATAAGGATCATTATCCAAATTATTCTTCAAGAATTTGCAAATTATTTTCTAATCATATATATATTTTTTACCTTGAAATAATCTTCTGTTTATCTATAGTAATAAAGCAATGATTTTTTTTTGCAATACCAGACCTTAACTGTTCTACCGTAATGCTTGCTTCTAACTCTTTAATCAGAATTATGTTTTATAAAACTATCATTATTATTTTACTAGTCGAAGTATACGTGTGGCTGTCCTTTCATAATACCATGTTAGGTTTAACTAACTATGAAAATACATAAAAATCTTCAAACTTGTCGAGATTTCGATTGTTCGATCAGATGTTCTTTTTTCGTTACCACCCGTTGAAAACGTAATAATTTACAAAACTACAACATTTTCAAAACTTTTAGAAGGTTTTTAATCAATTAAAATAATTTAACTAACCATTTTCTCTAATTATGTTTCTAGTTAATTAATATCGCAGGATATGTATGACTCAAAGTGCTTCAACTATATAACCCCGAGTGATGCAAGAAATGCATGCCTTAAAATTTACTTGCATCCGTAAGCCAATGCTGAAACTTTTAACATGTGCGACACAATTTTCAACCACGCCATACAGTTACAATGTATTGAATTCCATAATAAAGTACTTTAAATGTAAAATTATAATATCACTTCAAATATAAACATACAAAAAAATCGATAAGTATTAACTTTGTATGCAATGTTATACATTCCAAATCCTTGGAATCATTGGTAATTATTAATATTGTTCTTAACTTAGAGTTGTTAAATGAATTATGAAATACACTGATCAGTACCAATACATTTATAAGTGTATTATGTCAGTTTAAATGTATATTTTGTTTCTTATTAATTCAAAATGTTTTTTTTTTTTGCTTTCATTCAATAAATTAAATTTTTTTTAAAAATTTGTCTTTGATTTTTGTGCTCCCCCACTTCTTAGTGATATCCCGCCACCCGAGGGAGCGAGCTAAACAGTTTGAGAAACACCACAGCAAATCATTCCATTCGTGAATATTGTTTGAATTACCCAGAAGTGTGTGGAGGTGGATGGTTCTAATCGTATTCCTTCCATTTTCTGAATTCCTAATAAGCATTGCACAATTCCATAGATTGATTTTTGGAAACGTGTATTATTAAAATCTTTTTCTGATACTAGGTTTTTTTTCAATATTTCTCTGAAAAAAGTTATACTGATTTTTTTGCTTTTCAATAACCTTTTAAAATTAAAATGAAAAATCAACTGCTAAGCAACATTATTTTTTAAATTATATATCATTCCATTATTTGTAACAATAAGTATTCATTTTCATATGAAAAACCTGTTATGTATGTAATTTCGAAAATTTGAGAAAAATATTGATCATTAATAAATAAAATAATAATTGTAATGGAGTCCAATCAGAATACTAGAAAAAAATGATTTTCTTTTTCAAAAAAAGTACGATTTCTTTTACAAATATCCACAATAACATTGCAGTGTCGAATATCCGAATTTATATGAAATAGGATTTACACTTACGTAGTAAAATAGCTTATAAATGCCACTGTATATAATTGGTAGAAAAGGTAGAATTGACTTTCTTCTTTTTATATCAGTTCTCTTTCAAGGTTTATTTAGCTTTACTTCATGGTTTTTCACTTTTTCGCTGTTTTATTCTTTCTAGAACTTGCTGGTATTTTGTTTCCAATTATTTTGCTGTGGTTCTGAAATGAGATGTGTTTCAAGTCAAACAATATGCTTTTAAACAGTATATGTGTTCACAACAATATCTTAAAGCAGGCACATTATAGACAATAAAGAAAATCGCATAACAGATGATATTTCCCAAAAAAAAAGTAACAATACACTCGGCAGCTACTCAACAATGAGTATTTTTAAAATTGTTTCATCATAGGAACCCTCACTTTAAACCATAATGATAAAGCTGAATGCATTTGGTTTGCTCCAAGTATTTTCATCTTTTAAGCATTAAATATCACATTTTTAAAGTTGAATTCAACTGAAATTGCAAAATTCAAATTATTGTAAACCTCAATTTATTATAAATTCATTCAATTTCATTTTGAAGTCGAATAATGAAAACTTAATTCGAGTGGGCATTTCCTCCCTTGTATACTGCCAAAATATTTTTCTTTGCTTTCGATCTGAAATCTGAAGGGCTTGTTTGCTTTATCCTGAGAATTAAAAAAAAGTTTTTGATAATAATATTGGTAATAATTTAGGACAATTACAATTCCTTATCCCAAACTTCTTTCTGAAAATAAGTTTGTACATTTACCTAAACTTCGATTTGTGAATAGTTTGATCAGAGTACTGAGTATCTGACTTTTTGGAATTCCTTTTTATTTTCATTTCACAATATATATAACGAATTTTTTCCTAAATTCGGATCTTATTAACATGCGAAGTTATTTGGGAGGACCAGTGCCAGCAGAAATAAAATGATTTGAAATAACTGACGAAAATTATTAAATATTTCTTTAAGCCTTATAAAGCAACCGTTTGGATCTAAATATTTTATCATTGTAGAAAAATTTTGAATTTCAGATCTAATTTGATATCGGACTGTAAAGTGCAAAGTTGTGTATGTTCGCCAAGCGATGGCCGATAACATTACAATATTGTTAAAGGTTTATCTGGTGGTCATGTAGTTGTCATGAGGATGAGATATATTATAAAAGTATTCATTTAATTTTTAGCGCGTTTTTCACTTAGTGGAACAAAAGCGCTATTAGGACGCAAATTTCGTCTTCGTCTTCGTTCCATTTTTTGTCGTACCTTTTCTCAGCCAATAAGCAACCAATTGACCTCGGGTTTTCGGCATTTGGTCACATTTGTGCCCTAAATGAGCCGAATCATATTTAAATTTAATAATTTTTAAATTAAAATTTTTTTTTAAGTACAGTACA
Source organism: Trichonephila clavata (assembly GCA_019973975.1). Lineage (NCBI taxonomy): Eukaryota > Metazoa > Arthropoda > Arachnida > Araneae > Nephilidae > Trichonephila > Trichonephila clavata. Next base: position 18,779 of record BMAO01033738.1, on the reverse strand, counting down.
CAACACACCGCTTTCTGTTAGTAGAAATTTCATTAGTTGCATTATTGTAAAATACAACATGTGAAAAACGCGCGAAATTTACTTGGCCATGCCAAAGATTGATATCTTGTTTTTTCGAGGCAATTCTCTTAATTTCAGACGATTTTATAATCCGTTTTTTTTTAAGAAAACTGATAAAGTTCATTGAAATCATTCTACAGTTTTGTTACTTGTTACTACTTTATTCTTTTGTTGTATTTTATTCTATTTTTGAATATAGATATTTCTAACACCATTGGTGAGTACCATGATATTTTTTCAAGAATATGAGGACCATACTTTTATTTATTGATGTAAATTGCGTATTTCCTAATTATTTTTATTTAAATATAATGCATTTTTAATCCTTTCCCTTTCAAGATAATATTTCAAAAAAGGAATTCGCAGTTTATGGAATATTGCAAGCTAACAGCGAAAAGTTGTGTTCAATATTGATAAATTTTAATTTGTAATGTAATTAGTTTATGTGTAATATATCTGAATTATATAGTTCAATGATTATTATGAAATTAAACATGATTATAGTATACAATAATTGTTATATAATTGTAAGGATTATTTTATATACATACATATATATATTTCATTATTTTTATTAAATTATATTCTTAGTAACTATTAACTGAAATTTTTTATTTTCAATATTTTCCTATATTTTTTCTTTGAGATAAATTACAAAACAGTTCTTTAAAATTCTTTTCCTGATGATTTGTTTCATCTAAGCCGTCATCATGTGTTTTATATTGCCTGCCAACAAGCATGGCACTCTGATATCGTATTAAATTCAAATTTACCTCCAGAACATGAAATAAATAATATTTTAAATGTTAGAAAACTTCTCGATGATGTCGATACTAAACTATGCCGTTTGACGTCTTTCGAAGTTAAATCTGTGATACTTATAATCACTGATAAAATTAAAAGGTATTATTTGCAGTTTAAGATATAAGACGCGAATGATTTTCTTAAGCAGGTATTTTGGACTTATTAGACTTCATTCAGTTTGAAATTATATAGCGCGCGTGAGAGTATTTTTTTGGATCGTAATCCGAATTCTGGGGAACCAGATCTTCCTAAAAAGTTCTTCTGTAGAGTGGAAAAACGTCGAGCTCTGATTAATTCTATTATTTATTAAAACAATATATGTAAAATATGTATTGGTTTGTTGAAATTAAGGTTTTCCTACTCAGACGGTTCTACAGGACATTATATACGTCCTACAGACATAAAATTTGGATGAGTTAAAAAAAGCCAGACAATATGATTAAGTTTCTTAAACTCCCCGGTGTTTCTTACACGATAAATGTATATGAATTCCTATAGTTTTTGTCACACATATCTTTTTTTAGTCACATATTTTTAATCAAACATCCAGGAATAAGAAGTTTTTTCAATAGTTAATGAAAATATTTTTTAGAATAAATGTTTATATAAAAGGGATAAAATAAATTTTTTAAAAAAAATCTTACGCAGAGCTCATTACTTCATTTAAGTAATTAGGACGTGAAAGTGCTTTAAATTTGGCATTTTTTATTTTACTTTTGACAATATAAAGCACTTTTCTTCATCCATAGAGGCATTATTTATGAAAATTCTATAAAGAGAACGCTAGAAAATTGAAATCTAAAATTGGGAAAAAATGTGATGTCACTGTATTTCAGTACATCTCCTTCGAAATACTTATTGTATTTAATATCTATTGCAAAAAACAAATTTTTCTATACAAAGAATGTTATTTTTTTATATTATATGTTCAAATTCATTGAAAGTTCTACATGTTTTGTGCAAAAATTAAGGAAATTTAAATGATAAATTACAAAATTTTAAAATAAAATTTTGTTTCTTGAAATGTTAATTATTTCTAGTTTTGAATTTTTAAATACTCCGTATAGTTCTTAAACTATAAAACAAGTTTATGCAGTACAAAGAAGATCTTGAAGATTATTCTAAATTAAATATACAGCTTTCAAAATAGACATTTCGTTTTTCCTAACTGCATTTCAGTGCTCAGAATAACTATATGCGTTTATACTGTTGGTTTTATTTAAAATAAATAAATATTCATATGTATAATACAAAAACAGAGATTATTTTGTATAATTTTAAAAAACGGACTTCTATTTAAATTAGACATCAAATTAACTTGTAAATTCATCAAATATATTTTCTTTGTGTATTTTTTAACGATAAATATATGTCAAGAATTCCGGTATCCTGTAATGAAGATGTTCCAAATGAAGTAAAAACACTAAAACTTGGGTATTTTAGATAAAATAAAATTCTAACATAATCTAAAATTTCAAACTTACAATTAAAAAACTGAGAAATGATGAAAACAATCTAATTAATAATGGTATGGATTTATATTGTGTTAAAAATATTATTTTACAAAATATAGATGAATATATCTTTATTTGCAATTTTCTCAAAATACATTTATTTGTGATTCCGGTACACTTTTCTCAAAATCTAATTTACCTATACTTCTTATATTTTGTATACTATAACATCCACACATTTTCTACAAAGTGAATCAACTTTTTTCAATTAAATGTCCACAAATTTTAGATATAGCACAATTTTTGCATGAAATTTAAGGGAAATTTAAATCACTAAATTTAAAAAATTTTATACTTTTTATAAATTTATATTTTAAAATTTCATTTCGTTCCTTTTTTGGATTGTTATGTTTGTAAAAATCATGTACAATTTTTTAGCTATTTATGCTGTATTTTATGCAACGTGTACCTAAATGTAAGAATATGCCCTGAAAATAAAAACAATAGTTATTGATTAACTATTGTTCATACAAATGTATTTGTAATTAAAAATATTTTTTTTACATTAACAGGTACAGAAATATGCAGATAGTTCAACGTAAAATTTTTATTTGAGTTCTTTTTAATTTAAGTAAGTTAGAACCCTTTAAATTTGGTGCAAAAAAAGTACATTTATCCTTGTCGCAGATATCGTAGTTACCTTACGATATCCGACTACCCTTAAATTTTAAATTTTGCCAACATTTGACATTTTTTTAAATTTTTTAAGTCATCTTATAAGCTTATATAAAAATACTAAGTTTTTTGTTTTCTGTTCACTAGAACAAAAACTACAAGTGTTTTAGTAAAAGCAGAAGCAAGCACTTTAATAATAATGTAGCTTTAATAATTTAGCAATTACTTTAAGCTTTCCATAATACTAGGGATTGCAATATCGGGATACTGAATACCGGTATTTTGAGCCATGTGTAAAATTTCGAAGTACCAGTATTCACAAGTTTAAATACTGGGTATTCGATCTTTACTGGAATTTTTTTTGAATTGTTCCTTATATGTTCAGTGATCACCCACATAGCAAAATATTATGTTTTGTGTTTATGTTATAGTGTTAACTATTTCAACATGATTAAAATATATTATAAATGAAATAAGTTTAAGTCCATTTCAGAAGGTGAAGATATCAAACGTCTTTATTCCGCAAATTCCATTGTTCATTATTTTATTTTTCTTAGCTGGCGCTACAGTTCAAGAGTCAACTCATTAAATCTATCATCTGCTTTTTCAACTACCAGATATAACTGGATAACAGACTATTAAAACTTAAGAATGTAGACATAAATTATTTTTCCTGACAGGAAGAACTAAATACACTACTTCTAACTACGTTATAGTTAAAAGAGGAATAACTTATCCAAGCTCATCTGCCTTCCTTCATCCATCAACACATGCTACTAAAATGTTTCCCAAATGGGCGAGATTAATTAGACTCTGAATACAATGTTGCACCGTACAATCAAGAGAAGTTATAAACTATTTGAATCATCCAAGACCAAAACTGTCCTATTACAGCTTAGAGCAATACTTCACATGCTCAAGATTCGTAGTATGATGTTCGTATCTGAGAAACCAAGGTTGTACTTGAGAATAAAATGCGTAATATTTTCCATATTTTCTAAATTGGTGAGTTTGTGTTATTCACATTATAACATACTTTCGGATTCAAAATGTGCTTTTCAGATTCATTTTATAAATATATACTCCTAAATAATAACCCATAATAATGAATAAGTATAAATTTAAAAAAACATAAGAAAATCAGTTGATAAAGCTTCGATTTGGTTTCATTATTTATATGATAAAAAAATATGATGACAAACTTTAAAAAAATTTTCTACAGTTGAGAAAAGAGACTAACCAAATCCAATTTGATAAGTTTATAGTAAATTTTCTCTTTTTAACCACAATCCAATCCACATTCAAAATAATAATTCTGTTCAATTGTCAAAAATGATGATGACACTAATGTGGATAGTGAAAAGGAACTGTCTCTTGGACAAAAATTAGAATTAGCGATTACTAAAAGAATTTCAGTGAACCAAAATATAGCACAGAAATCAGCTGTATCGAAAATTATCCGACGAGAAATCGTTTTATTTGAAAATGAGGAGCTTACAATGTATGCATTATGTTTTTTAAGAACATTTGTCAAAAGTTTAACTTTTAAAACACTAAACACATTTCAAAAATTTGTAATAGTACCACAGAGTGAATAGTGATATTTGCACCTTTCTGTGATTTAAATAAATAAGATGTTCATTTATTAATTTTTTGTAATTTTTTATATACAGTTATATGTATAAGTTACAAACTATTTCCTGTGATATTTAAACTCTAATAAAGCTGATAACTAAAATAAAGAAACACCTGTGTTTTCTCTTTTTTTCTAAAATTTCTAATACCGGTATTAGAATATTAGACTGGTTTGAAGTTCTAAGAAATACCGAATACCGGTATTGAACGTTTGGTCCGACATTGAAATCCCTACATAATAAACGTTTTACTCGAAATATATTTTTTAAATGCTCAAACGGGGAAAGTGATTGCTCAAAAAGTTTGACAATAATCAACTTAAATTTATTTTGTATTTTCTGTATAATGTTTTAAACGTCAGATTCTTCAATCACTCTTTTAAAAAAAATAATCATTCCTTATGTGAATATAAACCTATAAAGGGACGGTGGAACAATAAACTAATTAAATTGTTAACTTAATTAGCTGAAAATGGAATCAATACAGTAAATAATTATTACATATTTCACAAGTTAAATGTATAAGTAAAAAAACTATTACAAGCACATTTCTTTTTTTTTACAATTTAAATTTTTAATCTCTTTTTTAAAAAAGCTCCTGCGCATTAGTTTTTAAGATTTGTTCATAATTTTTCTTTCAGATATAGATGAACAGTAAAAATATATATATGTGCATGGATTTTAAATTCAGAATAAAATTTAATGAAAAAAGATAAATTTTCTATACTATATGAAATATTTCACCAAGTGTCACACATTCGCGATATTCAAAACAACACAAAATATGATCATTTAAATATTTTTAAAAACTAAAGAACAAATTAGCGAATTGTATCAACTTCTATTAATAGTGAAAATTTCGGAGAGATATGACTTAATTTGAAGCGCAATGAGCATTTTACGTAAGAATGAAAACGGAAAATTTACGAACTAAGAAAAGTGCATTTTAAACTTTTAATTGAGTAAAATATTAAAAAAAACTCCTTAATTTTTAATCAGAATGACAACATTCTTTGACCGAACTCTTCTATGAAATATAAAGAATAGTACTATTATAAAAAATCAAAATTGAAATTTCGACCGAAATTTGACATTTTGAAGGCACATCATCCCCTTAAGCAATTTCATATAATAAATAAGATAAAGTGCTATTGTTTCTGAAACGATTAAAATATCTCTTAACCCTAAGGTAATTTCAAAACATGAATAATATAGCAACATATCAGAATTTAAAAATTGATAATAAACTTTTGGTACAAAATGGGCCCCATTTATGTTATTTTTTTGCAAATTTTTAACCATTTTTTCCCATATTACTAATAATAATTTCTTTTTATCTTCATAATTTCAGCATATTTTTCTTAAAATGAACTAAAAAAATTTTTAAAAAATTACATTTCCAATTTTTTTAAAAAATTTGGTGCAAGTACTCCGATACCATAATTCATCTATACAAATAAATAAAATTGAAGTGCCCCCTGGTAATTTCAAATTAACAGATTTTACTAAATGCATTTAAAGTATACCCGATAGATGTATCAAAAAATAAATTTTGAAAATTTTTGTTTGTTGTTCTGTCAGTTTGTTCCAGCGAATCTCTGAAACGCTCGGCAGGATTGAATTTAAAAATGTTTCACCAATCGAAAAATACATTTTCTGCGATTACATTATCTGAGAGTAGCATAGGAAACAATTTATGCCTATATTTTTACGAGAACAAGAATCACACGGGTGAAACCATGGAGAGTTGCTTACTCCCCACGAAGTTGGCACAAGATTATTCACTTCGTCAATACCGGAAATTTTCTTAAAAATTTTCTCACATTTCCATCAAACAACTGAAACATACTGTAATTTAACGTCTGTACAAAAAGTAATTTTGTAAATTATTTTTTAATAAATGCCATACGTCTATTACGTTACTTTTATTAAATATCAAACTCAAAATTTAAGAAATATCGCCAAGTTGGATAAGAAATTCTCTAATCCGACAATCCCAGAAATGTTCATGCAAATTTTCTCTCCTTTTCTAAAGAAGGAAACAACGTATTGTTTAAGAAAATCGCTTGATATTGAAAGCAGTATTATAATATTAAAACACAGTTTCATAAAAATCATGACTTTTCGAATATTTAATACTTTGAATTTTTTAAACTTTCCAATATAAGACATTATTTGCACAAAAGTTTTTATTTAAACCGAACCCATATATTTTTATAGAGATATTACCAGGAAGAAAAGCTAAATATAACTATGGAGGAAGCTATACAACATGTCCATCGCCGAATCAAATTAGTGACCTTTAGGCAATACTTGATCATCTTGAAATCTTTCTAATCCTCAAACCCTTTAGAATAAATATAAAGGGAACAGGCGAAAGATGTTTAGCAACTACTGAAGCTAGTACAAGCACATATGCCTTTCAATGGACACATCTACAACGAAGCCCTAACAAGAATTGAAAATACGGTTTTCGAAAGAAACTACATGATTTAAGAATGATTAGTCTGCCACCAGTCAAGGGAAATGAATTCGATAATGAAATTGCTCGAGAATTGGAATACGATTTTATAGCACTGCAGCATCAAGTAATAGAATCAATCCCTCAATTAACTCTAGGATAATTTCATGTTTTTCCTGAAGTGTTACGTAAAATAGAATCGGCGGCAAGAGTGAACTCTTTTTTCTCAAAGTCCCTGGAGGAATAAAAAAAAGTACGAAGTATATTAAAAATATCCAGATTAATTTTATACTCTTAAGTATCTGAATGTATGAAATATGATTTGCACTTACTCAATACTTTGAGTGTATTTTTCCTTTGTTTCCGGTTGTAGATGCTGTTGTAGAAACTGAATTGACTTTCTTATATTTTAAAACAGTTCGGTTGAAGATCTATTTCGCTTTACTTTTTTGTTTCTAACTTTTTCGTTGTTAATTCACTCTGGAGCTTGATCTTTATCTTGATGAACTTCTGAAATGAGATCTGTATAAAGTGAAACAATATATATTTAAACAGTACATGTGTTATCAACAATATCTTAAATTAAGAAAATTATAAATAATAAAGAAAGCCACGTAACAGTTGATATTTCCAAAAAAAGTAACAATTCATTCGGCAGCTACGCAACAATAAAGATTTTCACAATTTTGTCATCGTTGGAATCTTCAATTCAAACCACAGTGATAAAGCACTAAATTTATTTGGTTTGCTCCAAGTATAGCAGTCTTTTTTTTCTCGCATTCATTATCAAAAAATAATTGTTGAATTCAACTGAATATACATGAATCAAATTTTTGTAAACCTCAGTTTCTCATCATTTCTTTCAATAAAACATTCAATTTCAATCTGAAAACCGAGGGCCGTATTTGCTTTGGCCTGAGAATAAAAAAAAGTTTTCATTGATAATATTGATAATAATTCAGGACAAATATCAATTTCTTATCCCTAACTTCTTTATGTACATAAGTTTGTGCATTTACCTAAATTTCGATTTGTGAATACTTTGATCAGAGTACTCAGTATCTGAATATTTGAAATATCTTTTAGTTTTTTATTTTCAAAATAACACATTTTTTTGCTGAATTCAGATCTTAATAATCTGCAAAGTTAGTTGGGTAAACCTGCCCAAGCAGCAATAGAAGGATTTGAAGTAACTGACGAAAATTGAGATATTTCCTTAAGCCTTCTAAAGCAACCTTTTGGATCGAAATATTTTATCATTCCACATCATTGTAGTAAATTTTTGAATGTAGGAGCTAATGTGAAATCGGAGTGCTACGCGCCAAGTATTTTATGTTCACCAAGAGATGGCTGATAAAATTAAAATATCGTTATATTTTTATCGGGTGTAAATGGGGTTGCCATGGGGATGTCGAATTTTATACAAGTAATTCATTTTTCTTGTTTTTTTTCTCGCGGTCATTCTATTAATTTCGAACCATTTTATAAGTCGATTTATTTATAAATTCAACCAATTTTACTGAAATCTTTTTACTGTTATGTCACATGTTACTACTTCAGTCCCCGGTTGTATTTTGTGCTCTTTTTGTGAATATAGATATTTCATAAATTATTGGTGAGTACCATAATTTTTTAAAGAATATGAGGGCTGCGGTTTTAATTATTGCTTTAAATTGCGTTATTTCACATTATTTTTACTTTTAGATGCTGCATTTTTAATCCTTTCCCGTTCGATCCAATTCCAAAAAAATACCCGCAGCTTTTGGAACATTGCAAGTTATTTGCAAAAATTAATTTTCTTTATTGATTAATGTTTAGATATAATGTAATTAGTTTATGCATAATATAATAGAATTATATTGTACAATTATTATTATATATAATTATTATTATGGTACATTTTATATAATTATAATATATAATAATTATTAGGAAATTATTATTATGATTTATATTATATAAAACGTAATTCGTATTATATATATTGATATTTATTATAAATTGTTATTGGCCATTTTTAATATATTTTTATATTCTCTCTTTGAAATATAATTAAAAACAGTTCTTTTAAATTATTTCCCTGATGATTTGTTTCAGCTTAGCCACCAGCTTGGGTTTTCTATCACTCGACAACAAGCATAGCTGTCCGATATCAAATTAGTACCGAATTAAGCTCAAGAACATAAAATAAATGATATTTTTAAGCTAGAAAACTTCTCTTCGATGTCGATACTAATATGTGCAGTTTGTCGTCTTTGGAAGTTAAATCCATGATACTTACACTCAAGAGCCAAAACAATATGACCAACTGTCAATAACGAATTTGCCTACCTTCGGTGAGCAACACAGCTTCAACCTGCCTTGGCATGGATGCCACAAGTTCTTGGTAAATGGCCGGAGACCGATTGTACCAGATGTTTAAACAACGGTTACGCAAATCTAAGATATTGCGAATTAATGGTCTTTGAACTCTTAGCTGCCATTACATGACATCCCAAATGTGTTATATCGGATTGGGATCCGGTGAGTTAGGTGCAAAGGACATTAACTGAAATTCTTCATCATGTTCCTGAAACCACTACAACACAATTTTAATCTTGCGACAAGAGGTTTTGTCCATTTGGAACATTCCATTTCCAGCTGGAAAAACAGAGGCCATATAAGATTGCAACTGGTACGCAATGATGTTCAGATAACCTGTAGCATTAATGGTCTGCTCTACCACAACCACGGGTCCCAGAGACGCCAAAGAGAATGTCTCCCAAAGCATAATACCGCCACCACCAGCCTGTGTATGACCTACTGTACTTTGAGGGAGTAACTGTTCGCCTGGAAGACGGCGTATCCTGACACGGCCATCTGCGTGATGAATGACAAACCGTGATTCATCTGACCAGGCAGCTCTCTCCCACTGATCTATAGGCCAGTTGCGATGTTCCCAGGCAAAGCGCAGGCGCAGTTGTCAATGACGCTTGATCAGCAAAAGCACACGAGTGGGACGTTTGCAGCGTAGCAACATATCCAACAGTGTCCACTGAACAGTGTGCTCCGATACTATTCTACTTGTCCCTGCATTGTATTGGGTTGTCAGCTGAGCCACTGTCTGGCACCGGTTTTGCTTCACCATGCGAAACAGTCTCCGACGAACTTTTTCTTTGATAGCGTGTGGACGTCCAACACCATGTCGTCTACTGCTGGTTTCACCGTCATTCATCCACTTTGCATAAGTACTAACAACTGTAGATCGCGAAAACCCCATGAGTCGTGCAGTTTCGGAAATACTTGTTCCAAGCCTTTCAGCCATTACAATCCGCCCTCTATCAAAGTCGCTTAGATCCGCAGCCTTTCCCATCACACTCAGAAGTAAGTGAAAGAATGATTCTTCAGACTCTCCAGCAGCAGTTGAATACTACTTCCACCTGATCACGTGCCTTCCACGTCATCCAGGCGAGTTTATTGCAAAATGTAAGGGGGTCATAATGTTTTGGCTCTTGAGTGTATACTCATTGTGATAAAATTAAAAAGTATTCCTTGCAGTGTATCAGATTACACGTGAATGGTTCTTTATAAGCAGGTATTTTGAGTTATTGGACTTCATTCAGAAGGAAATTATATAGAGCGTGTGAGTGTAATTTCCTGTATCATAATCGCAATTCTGGGGGACCAGATCTTCTCAAAAAATCCTTTTGGAGAATGAAAAAAAAACGAGCTCTGACTAATTCTACCATTTATCCATACACTCTACGGAAAATATCTATTGAGGGTTGTTGAAATTAAAGTTTTCCTCCTCAGATGGTTCTACAGTATAAGTCCTGAAGAAATAGAATTGGGATCAGATAAAAAAGGAAGAGTTTAAGTCTTTAAACTCCCCGTATTTTCTTACACAGTAAATGTAATAAAATTTCTAGGTTTTTTTTATCCCACATACATTTTGTTTTCTTAGTTACATATTTTTAATCCAACTTCGAGATATAAACAGTCTTTTTAATAGGAAATGATAAGAATATTTTCATTAAGTGTTTAATTAAAATGATGTAAATGAATATTTTTTTAAAAACATATTAAGCAGTATTCATTAATACATTAAGGTATCCGACCAACCCTAAAATTGCGAATTTTCCTAAAATTAGACACATTTTTTGTAAACTTATAGACCGTCTTATAAGCTTTTTAATAGTACAAAGTTTTTTATTTTCCGTTGACTAGAACAAAAACTGCAATTGTTGTTGTAAAAGCAAATGCATTTACTTTAAGCAAAATGTTATGCTTTAAAACGCGTTTTATTTGAAATGTGTTCTTTTAAAAATATTCAAAAGGGGATAGCAATTGCTCTCAAAATGTGTTTAAAACATTAAACTGAAATTTCTTTTGTGTGTTCTGTATAATAGTAGAAGTGGTTTAATCGTTAGATTTCTTAATCCCAATTTTATTACAAAATTTACAGTTCCTTTTGTGAATTGTTCTTTTCCCACTGTGTTTCTTTCAGTAATTTCATGTAATAACTAAAATAAAGTGCTATAGTATTTGTAAAAATTAAAATATCTCTTATGCCGAAGGTCATTTAAAAATGAATAATATAGCAACACATCAGAATTGAGAAATAGTGTATAAACTTTTGATACAGAATGGAACCCGTGTATTTTATTTTTTTGTAAATTGTTACCATTTTTTTCCATTTTAGAAATATAATAATTTCTTTCTCTCTTCTTAATTTTCTTAAAATGTACTACACAAATCTGAAAAATAAAACTACAAAACATCCTTATTTTTTCATTTTTAAAAAAAAAATTCTGCAGTGTACTGATACCATAACTCATTTATAAAAATAAATTAAATTGAAGTGTCTGTTTGTATTTTCAAATTAACAGTTTTTTACTCAATGTATTTAAAAGTATATACGACACAAATATCACAAAAAATCAATTTAATAAAATTTTTGTCTGTCTGTCTGTTTTTTCCAGCTAATCTCTGAAATGGCTGGGCTGAGCTTAAAATCTTTCACAAATGGAAAACTGCATTATTAGCGAGTAACATAGGGTATTTTTTTATCCCCGTATTCATGCGGGCACGGAAACTACACATGTAGAACCATAGTTCCTTGTTTTCTCCCCACCAAGTTAGCAAAATATTATGTATTTCCTCAATAACGGAAATTTTAATAAAAATTTTCTCACATTTGTTACAAATAACTGAAACATAGTATAATTTAACATCTTTATAAAAAGCAGCTTTATAAATGGTTTTTTATTAAATGTTAAACGTCTATTATGTTACGTTTATTAAATGTCAAACTCAAACTTTGAGATTAATTAAATATATAAATTTGAAGTGTATTTCTCTGTTATATCAAACTAAGATTTTTTTAATAAACGCATTTAAAATATATATACAGTACTTGTATAAAAAATTAATTTTTAATGATTTTGTCTTTCTGTTTGTGTGTTTGTTCCGACTAATCTCTGAAACGTGCGGCTAGACCGATTTTAAAAATTATTTCACGAATGAAAGCTACATTATCGGCGAGTAACATAGGATATTTTTAATGCCCATATTCTTATGGGAACAGAAAGACGCCGGAAAATCCATGGAGAGTTGCTTACGCCCCACAAAGTTGGCGCATGATTATGCATTTTGTCCCTAGCGGAAATTTTCATAAAAATTGTCTCACATTTGTAACAAGCAACTGGAACACACTGTTATATAACTTCTTTACAAAAAGTTATTTTAAATGTTTTTTTTTATTAAATTTTTAACTCAAACATTGAGAAATATTGCCAAGTTTGACAAGAATTTCTCTATTCCTACATATCCAGGAATTTTAATGCCAATTTTGTCCCCCTTTTTAAAGAGAGAAACAACATAAAGTTTTAGCAACAGATTAATATTTAAAGCTCTATGATAATATTAAAAGATAGTATCATAAAGAGTTTAGATTTATCGAATATTTAACATTTTGAATTTTTTCAACATTTCCAATATATGCCCACATTTTACGCAAATTTTTCACTTAAACTGAACCTAGATATTTTATATAGAGTTATTACTACAAATATATACTAGATATAATTATAGAGCAGGAAATACAATATGTCCATTGCCTATAAAATTAGGGAACTATATACTATAATTGTATCATCCTACGATCTTTCTAACCATCAAACCCTTTGTAATAATTTCAAAGAGTATATGGCGTAAGATATTTAGTGACGACTGCAGCAAGTACAAGCAGATATGCCTTTCAATGAACACGTCTATAACGAAATGTTGATAAAAATTGAAAATAAGATTTTCGCAATAGTTGAGAAGAAACTACATGATTTTGGAAAGATTAGTCCACTGCTTCTCGACTGAAATGTCTTCGATAATGAAATTGCTCGAGATTCAGACCAAGATTTCATAGAACTGCAACATCAAGTAACTGAATTAATCGCTCAATTAACTCATGAACCAAGTCAAGTTTCCATCAAGTGTTACGAGAAATAGAATCCAGCAGGGGTGCATTTTTTTTCTGGAAGCGCCTGTAGCAACCACAAAAACATTTTTTAAAAACTTATTATAAAGTCCGTCAGAAGAAACCATAAGACATCAGTTTCTATGGGTTCTTCCGGAATAGCCGCTAAAATACTGACCACCTGCACATTCCGTTTTAAAATATACTGATGAATGTTTCACATAAAAACTCACCCATTTGCATTTTCACTAAAAATAGCTCTTGAAGTTATATGCTTCGACAATGTAAGCCTCAAGTGTTTGATAAAAGTACGATATCTCAAAAGAATGCAATATAAACAGTAAATCGGACTCTTCGGGATTTACGCAATAGTACAGATATTATAGAAAGAATGGTGGTTTTTTTTTAGCTGGTGATTTCTGACAAATTCTTAATGTAATCCAGAGGGTTACACCGCCTGATGAAATCAAAGCCTGTTTTAAATAATCACGTTTACGGATGAAAACTAAAAAAATCAGTCTGTGAAAACGAATTGAGAGTGCTTCTTCCTAGTGACGTAGATATTGAACATTATGTAGAGATGAAAATGTAAATCGGTGATGGATGTATGGATAAAAATTTGCTGGAGGTTGTATTTTACTTTCCAGGGAAATTTGTAATTTAGTAGAAAAAGATGTATAGATTTTATTGCTCAAATTTACCCGGGCTTGCAACAAAATTTAAATTGTGATTATTGTTTGTGCGCATGCTCAATATTGGGGCCTAACAATGGCATTGTCAATAATATCAATACTGAAAATGTAAACGGTGTGCAAGGAAATGACAGAATATTTACCAATGAATATACAATCATGTATAAAGGACAAAGTACTTCATTTTCCACGGAGTTCTTAAATTCGCTTGATTTTTCCCTTGTACCCTCACATAAACTTCGATTAAAACTAGATTTAAAAACGTATGCTTATGCAAAATCTCAATTGCCCTGGACTATTTAATAGAACGAGGGTTTGGATCACAAAATTGAGGCAGAGTATACTTGGTGCTAATATTTTGTCATTAAAAAGGAAAGTGTTTTCATACTTCAAATTCCATATTTCCCCATTGAACTAACGTTTCAAATTAACGAGCTCAATTTCCAATCAAACTCAGTTTTACTGTTGCTATTAGCAAAGCGTAAGGTCAAACATTGCCGTTAGCAGGGGTGTATTTGGAAAATCAACAATTTTCCCCTGCCATCTCTATATGTAGCCTGTTAATGAGTATTCAATGCTCGAAATCTTCACATATTTGCAACTTATGAAAGATACTGCATACAGGAGCATCTTAGAACAATATTCTGTGTTTGAGCTCTTTAATAGAGTAAATACTTCCAACTTTTTTTAAAAATTTTAGAGTTTAAGTTTTGCATTTTTCTTGAAAATTATAATAAAGTACATTTTAAGTTTTTAAACTAAGGTGAATTTTAGAATTTTTAAATTTTAACAATCTTAGGCAAGCAGTAAAAAAATATCTTGTATTTACTTTCAAATGATTATTATTATTTTTACAAAGTTATTTGAAGATATCAATGCGAGGGAAGTTGCGGGTAAAAGGAAGTTAATAATAAAATTTTACATAGTCTGTTTTCTTGTGGATAAATCTAGATTGGTTTTTAGGGGTATTTTAAAGCTAATGTTATGTATCAATTGATTGGTAAATGAACTTTTGAAATCTTCATGTTCTTTTAGATTCTAAGAAATTAATTATAGTTATAAAAAATAAACGTAGTTTGTTATAACATTCTTAGTATCAGAAACATTTTACTTTATTGCTTATAATTAAAAAATTAAATTAACTAAAGCAATGTTGCCTTTGCAAAATATTTATCGAATATACAAATTAAAAGAAATTTCTTATACTAGGGGAAAAAAGAACAAACAAAATTTATTTTCATTAAAACCCTTGCAACGTCTGGCTTAGCGGAGAGGAAAAGAAGTATGACTGGCATTGATGAAAAGTGGAATAAATTTCGGTAAAACGAATTTTACTGACATAAATATAGAAATTACTCACACACCGTCCATATCACACACCCAAGTCGAGATGGAAAGGAGAAATTTTTTTGTAGTTTAAGTTGCACTCTCGGGAAAACCCCTTGCAATGCGGAAACCGACCCATCTGGCAGGGCTAAGAGGAGGATGAAATTTAGAAAATATTAATCTTGACAACATTAATATAATAATCCATCACACACTGGAAGTGCTGACATCCAGTTGGATAGAGGAAATTCCCGAGGTCAAAATGTTATACACTCAAAAGAGCCCATACAACATCGGGATATGCAGGTTGCTAGAACTTAAAATCCGTGTTCTAGTCATTATTCTTTGATTCGCTTCAATTATTTTCTCAAAACCATAGAAATGTCGTCAAGCGATGCAATTTTCCATCAAATATACATTTGGATAATATGTATTTGAATCAGAGTAGTTAATTGAAATCGCGCTTTTCTTGTCGATGGGATTTTACACATGCACTGAACATTTCAAAGATATATGTGCGATTTCTTTTGGGGCATTCAATTATTTTAAAAAAATCAATACTCACTGCAGCAAAAAAGAGCTTTAGTTATTTCTACAAACACTTTATGTTATCTGAAATATTTGGTAAAGTATGAAATAGTTGTAAAATGTTTATTAGTACTATGACCATGAGGGTAATAAAAGTAGCATCTCAAGATTTTGGACAGTTTTTTTCTGTTCCTTAAGCTTTGAATATAAAGTTTCAAGTATAATTTTGGTAAGTGTTCCAACTTAAATAAATTGAAATAAATTAGAGTTAAACTTACGTATAGTTTGATAGCAGATTTCTTTGAATAGATCAGAAAAACTGTCGACGTCTCACTGTGCTGGCGGCTTTTGAAGTTAATATTATTGTTAAACAATTGAAACAATAAAGCTTAAACAATACGATTTCCAACCTTTTTGTCTTAATTGTTAAACTAAGTGATAGAAGGAAATGACTACACCATTAGAATGATCTTATTGTTAGTTTTGTAATTTTTATAACAATGTTTTTTCTTTTTAATATTTTTGTTGTTGTTACTTATGCCACCTGTTTGACGTAGTCAGATCGAGGCCCACGAAATTCACCATGGCATCGGGCTATATCGTACTCCTGTCGTTAGACGTAGCTTTGAGTACCATGCAGGTAACTGTATGATTTGGCTCGGTTAAACCCCAATTTTGAGGGAGAACACCCTGGGAGGGGTCAGGGGCTTCCCACTTCTCTTTCCCTTCCACCAACCTCACGAGAGGACTTGCGGCTCGACGGCTATTTAGAGAGTACTCCCATGCCGCGAAGGCACTATACTTTTACAAACATCCATGTCTTCTCCGGCATACGAACCCAAGCCCTACGGCACAGCAGTCAGCGTCGCTAACCACTATACCGACGATCTCTTTAATAATATTTGTGTCCTTAAATTTTATATAAGTAGCAGAGGGTGTATATAATCTTCCGCTAAGCAGAATAATGAAAAACATTTTATAATTCTTTTTATATTGTAAAAATTAAATAAATTGTGTAAAACATTTGTTTACAACTGTACAAACTGTCTTACACCCTGCACAAATCATTTTAGATTCTTCCAATATTAATAATTATATCATTCGGTATTGGATCTTAATCGATTCCGATTCCTCAGTCAGAATTCTAGTTGATTAAACTATCATTATTAAAGAAGGTGCAGTATACATCAGGACATCATTTTTTAATCGTCATACTGGGTATTAATTGTACGTATAGTCATTCATAAAAGTCAGCATACATTCATGAACATTACGTCAATTAAAAAGGAAACACGATGTTATGTAACAAAATTCATGTTTATTAATTGTTGAGTAAATACAGAAATTTTCTGGAAATAAACAAGAAAACTCATAGTTCAGAATAAACAAATCACAGTTAATGGAAATATTTATCTGACAAAACACTGCATTCATTATAAAATCAGCAATGTATTGCATCTAATATGAATGAAGCACAAATGATAAACTACTTTTTTGGTCATCTTTTGAAGCAATAACTCTCTTCAAGCTCCGGGACATAGATAAACAAGATTTTTAGTGATATCAGAAGTTATTTTGAACGACGCTTTGGACAAAGCAATTTTTTGGAAATATTTGTCAGAAAAGCAGCATTTTCATATTCTTATCTGAAGTTTATCCCGTAAAGTTCACAAGGGTTCAGAGAGAAGCTATTGACCTTCGTATGGGTGTTTATTTGAACCATTGATGTATCGGTCTGCAGGTACGCTATGCATGCTTCAGACGTATTGGAAGAATGGAATTTCTATTTAAGCAGGTCGTTAAGAAATTTTTTCCTGCCTTTTGCTGTTAGAGATTTGCAGAAGAAGGTGCCTCTGCAGGCTCAAGTGAAAATTATCTGCCAAGGTACCTTGCACATGAGTCATTCTTTCACAATGGGTGTTGTATGCTTGAAGTAGAATGTCAAAAAAAATGTTAGTCTATAAAAAGTAGTCTTACTTCAAATACAAATTTATTTTTCATTTTTTCTGTAGGGTTTGGAATCCTGTGCTATATTTTCATTCTTGAGATTTCAAGATTATATTATCCTGGTACTGGGATTAGGACTGAAAAATTTCAGAAAAATACTTACACATTATCATGGTTGAAATTATTTAAAGAAACTAATCAACTAATTAAAAAATCGGTTTAGTATTATTATTTACTTTAAAAAATCAAAACTAAACTCAATTCCTTATAAAAAAAATAAAAAATAGTACATAATGAATTCTTTAAAAACACTACAACTTGAATTCTTTAAAAAACACTACAATTTGAATTCATTAAAAAATGACTCATTTGAAATTATTCCCTATATGTTTGGGATTTTCCAAAATATTTTGTAAATTAAAATCAGAATAAAAAGCCCCTATATAATTTTCATAGAAACACTGTTTTTCTTATGTTTAATATACTAAAATTGATAACTGCTTCGAGTAAGACATACAAAGGAAGCAGTTTTTCCAAAATTAAAATTAAGGACGCTGAAGTCATCTTTTTTTCCCGACAAACTTACATATAACTGTAAACAGCAAATACAAGTGATCGAGTGGATTTACATAAATGTTAATGAAAAAGATATCTACTTATACAACACCCATAGAAAAACACTTTATTTTTTTAAGAATCTAATTAACATATATTAATAAAAATTAATCATAACAATAAAGTTAACTC
>BMAO01033737.1:0-12086 GCA_019973975.1 Trichonephila clavata | reverse complement strand
AAACAAAAATTGGTGAGTAGAAAGATTATGTACAGAATAGAAAATAATTAAAATTTCAGAAAAAATTGAGTGATTTATTTCAGAATTACATTGTTACAAAGTAACGTGCTCCATAAGGTGTTGACCCGCCTTTGGCCTGGTTGCAAGCTACCACACGACATGGCATAGAGTGATTTAGCACCCTGATGGTCTCCTGCGGTATTTCTTACCAGATATGCTCCAATTGTTGGGCCAGGTTACCAAAATTCCCAGGTAGATGCAGTCACCTTCCCATCATATCCCAGACATGCTCGAGTGGAGAGAGATCTGACAATCTGGATGGCCAAGAATATGTTTGACAAGCTGTACGATAGTTTATAGAAAATCGTACCGTATGTGGTTTGGCATTATCTTACTGAAAAATATACAAAAGAAAGTTTCAGAGCTATCAAAAAGAAATGGCATCCCAGACTGTAACTCCTGGTTGAGAGCCTGTGTGGCATGCAATAGTGAAAGCAGAATCGGCTCGCTGCCCTGGGAGTCTCTAGACACGTCTCTTCGATGATTGTTAGGACATGTGTTGAAGCGGGATTCATCGCTAAACACTATCGTTCCCAGTCAGCATGATTCCTACCTGATCGATCCAAGCACCTTGTTAATCTGTCTTGACCGTGTGCAGGTATGAGTGGCAAGTGGCGTAGCGGTCTGTACGAGCGTAAATTTCGCTCTATCTGCCGTTTGTGAAGGCCATGGTGGACAATCGCGTACAGGTCGAACGGCTGATGGTTGATAACGAGGAATCAGGTTCTGTGACAGCTGATTAGACAATCAATCTGTCCTCCCGATCTGCTGTGGCCCTAGGTCGACTGCTACCATAATGACGCTGAAATCTGCCATTGTCCGATCATTCTTGCAGCATCTTCTAATGGCCGCATCGCTTTGCCTCTTTCAATCCAAAGATGCGGGCTCTTTCAAACTCTGACAGTTGCTCGTAATGAGCTTGAATCCTGCGGTGAGGCATTTTCTCAATCGTTGAAAGGTATCTTAAATCGCAATGCAACAGAAATTTTGACCATCAAATTGAGAATATTTATGGGATTTTGGAATATTTTTTTGTGTTGTTTCTTTTATGCGGTGTTTATCTACCACACAAAAACAAGTTCTTAACTGTATTTTAATTTATCAGATTATGAATTTTTTAAAATCATTAATCATCTGTTATTATGTTCGAAAAGTTGGTACCATCCGTATTTATACAAAAATGAAAATAAAATAGTTTGAATTATTATTCAGGTTTTATCTTTCTACAAGATTGGTGTATCTCATGGTTATTCGAGCTCGTGCTCAAAAATAGCAAGATAAATCTCATTAAACAAATAAAGCACTTTTTGTCTCTCGCGTCTTATTTCAAAATAGCTAAAATAAATTTAAAAATAGCATAGTCTTTGCCATATTTCATAATTAAATGAGTATGATATATTGAAACGTTTTTATTTTACTTATTTATCCCTGACTCACTTGCCGCTTATTACAGCTAATGTTCTTCATAAGTTTTAATCACAATCGCAAATGACGAATTTTGTACTTGAAAAAACTTTTTGCTGCTCAAATCAATATAAATGGGAAAATGCATGTATTTTACTTAAGTGTTAAGCTGTAAATATTACATTTGCTTACTTGCTGGGGCCGAAATTATTAATTAGAGATATTTTCAAAAACTTAACTTCAATTTAAAAAAAGATTCGATTTAAAGTTAAGCATTAATGACACATTTGAATTAATTTCAATTATATTAATAATTTTTAGGCCTGAATTAAAAATTAGCATCAGCATTCTGGCAACAAAATATTTACTTGGAGAGATATTGTTTATCTTTTGAAGTGCTTTTTTTCTTCGTTATAAATTATAAACGAATCTTAAAGATGTTCCATTTTTATTACATGAAACTCTCTCTCTGTAGCATTTTATAATAGAATTCTTTTCCTTTGATTCGTTATTATTTTTTTTCTTAAGAAGAAAATAATGAAAATGAATAATTTTACAATGTGGTCAAAAGGTAAGTATTAATGCATTGCAATAGAACTTGAAAAAACTAAGCGGGTGATTCCTATTTTAATGCATACCCTTATTGCCAATTTGGTGAATATAAAATAAATATTGAATAGAAGTCCCATAAAAAACCCCTAGCTTTTGGTGCATTTTATTACTATTTTTTCTCTCTCCATCGTAAAGGTGTGAACTAAACTAGGATTTGGTTAAAGTGTAGTAGGGGCTTGCGATGTCAATTTCTTTTGGCGATCAAAATCGATCACCAAGATACTTCACTTAGTAATAGGTATCCAAATAAAATTTAGTTCGGTAAATCCTAGATTTTACCAAACTAAACTTTATCACAATTGGGAGGGAATTTAAACTTTTCGTTCTCTTACTTTAGTGTTCCAATTATAACATATCACATATTTTATAAAATCTAAGATGACTAAACTAAATAATTAAGATCATATCACCGTGTTTTTGAAATGTTCTGCTGAAGACAAGAACCTACTATAAATAACTTAGCTAAATTTGGCACCTTTTCGTCGCCAAGGGTGGAATAAAGCAGAACCCAACATTTTATGTTTAAAGTTTTTAATATTTGTTATATTAAATTTAAAAAAATCACCGAATCAAAAGACGTCACCAGTTTATAAAAGGTCACCAAATGCTGCCATAATTGTTATTCTTGGGTTCTAATATGCTAGGGAACGGTTTTCCACTTTTGGCTACATATCGTGGAATTTGGTGACGTCTTTTGCTTTGATGAAATTTGTCGACGGTATAACACCTAACCACCAAATAACGGTGCTTACGTATTAGCGTCACCGCAGCAAAATTGGCGCTTCATGAATTATGCCTTGATATCAAAAGAACAAAGATTTTAACGTGTTTTAGATGAGAAAAACGAATCAGATCTTGATGGAAAATGGCGTAGTTACTGTGGAGCCAATTCAGCTGCGGTGACGCTAATACGTAGTACTCAAATAATAATATTATTTTCACTCAACAAAAAAACTAAATTAAAATAATTAATTTTAATTTTCAAGTCATATATAAAAGTCTTTTTGTAACTTTTATGACTTTTTTCTTTTTACGGAGGACTGAAATTTTAAATAGTTTTGTATTACGTATTATAGAATGTACATAAAACCCACAAGTCTTGGCTAAAGGCACCAACAGAATACCTTCCATAAGATACGCAATTGCTGTTGGGATGTTATAAATAATCGAAGTCAGAAAAAATTGCTGTCATTCGGCAGAATAAATACATCATATTTTGCATTTTATCAAAATCTTATAAGCAGTTTTTATCGGTTTTAAGAGACCATAGGCTGGTGATTGCTTTTTCGAGTTGTCGCCTATATAAATATCGGTGTTATTTGATAAGATACATTCAACGAAAACATGATGACGGAACAGAATTTGGTTTGCTTTCTACGAGTTTGGATCATAGATGAATTATTTACTTATTTTAAATTCTGTGAAGTAATTCCTCCCATTTTATAAAATATTTCTTATTTCTAATATGTATTCTATAACATAAAAAGAGCAACGCACCAAGAAAGAGGTATCCAAATGCGATCA
The DNA here is from genome assembly GCA_019973975.1 of Trichonephila clavata. NCBI lineage: Eukaryota > Metazoa > Arthropoda > Arachnida > Araneae > Nephilidae > Trichonephila > Trichonephila clavata. The sequence goes on along the minus strand of BMAO01033737.1, from coordinate 8,486 downwards.
AATCTTGTTAGAGATGTGATATATATATACATCACATCTTTAACACACACGCACGCACACACACACACACACACACACACACACATATATATATATATATATATATATATATATATATATAATATATATATATATATATATATATATATATATAAGTCTTCTTTGAATTATTTACTGCTATATATATGTATAAAGGAGAAAAGCGACTCACTCACTGACTGACTGACTAATCACGATATATCCGGAACTATTCAACCTACAGATTTGAAATTTGGTAGACATGTTCTTTTTATGGAGTAGAGATAAGCTAAGAACGGATTTTTTGTGAAATTATAATCGCAAGGGGCGTTACGGGGTAAGGGGCGTTATAAATAATTGTTTCCATTTTTAAACTACTCGATGTACAATCTTGAAATTAGGTAAACAGATTCCTTTCATAGAGTAAAGATCCCCTACAAAATGAGTTCGGTGAAAATTGACCCCCAAGTGGCGTTGCGAGACTTAAGGGGCGTTATAGATAATTATTTCCATTTTTAAACTATTAGGCGCACAGTCTTTATATTTGATAAATACATTCCTTTTATAGAGTAGATATCAGCTACAAGATGGGTTTTGGGAAAATAGCCCCCCAAGTGGCGTTGCGGAGGATTAAGGAGTGTGATAGATAAATATTTTCGTTTTTAAACTACTTGACCTACCAGCTGGAAAATTGGTAGGCATGTTTCTTTCATGGAGTAAATATCCGTTACAAAATGGGTTTTGGGGAAATTGACCCCAAGGGATGTTGCGGGGGGGGGGGGTTAAGGGGAGATATAAATAATTATTCCAATTTTTAATTTATTAGACGCACAGTGTTGAAATTTGGTAAGCAGATTCCTCTCATGGAATGCAGATATGCCACAAAATGCGTTTCGTGAAAATCGACTCCCAAGTGGCGTTGAGGAACGTAAGGGGCGCATATTTTTCAATACAATCGAATTCTTAATGCTAGAACTTAAATATCAAAAATTTATACATATATATAACCAACAAAAATTTATAAAACATCATGAAATACCCAGCGAAGCGGGCGGGTCAGTCTAATATATAAAATTCTCCTGTCACAGTGTTTGTAACCAAACTCCTCCGAAACGGCTAGACCGATTTTAATGAAATTTTGTACGTATATTCAGTAGGTCTGAGAATAGGATTTAAACTATTTTTCATTCCGTATTGTAATTAGTTAAAAATATATTAATTAAAAACTTTAAACCGCCTAATTGTTTTACTCCTGCGGGTTGTTTACTTGGCAGAACTTCCATTCTGTTTCGGCCGAGCGGTGATCCGACGTTTTCCACCATCTTAAAATTGCCATCCAATTTTTACTTTTGAAATCAGACAAAAAATAATTACTTAATCGGAAAGATCATTTATTTCGCAACAATACGGTATAGTATTTTTTGCAAAATAATGATATTTTCTATTTTTAAAGAATTTTTTAAAAAAGGGTTAAAATTGATGCGTTTTTATGCAAATTATTTCTAAATTGTTGCGTATGAATTTGTTTTCGTGCTATTAAAAAGATATTCTACACTAAATAACTTCAAGCCTTTCTCTTTTAGATCCAGTCATTTAAAAAATAAAATTCCCAAAACTCTTTTTTTTAAAGATTTTTCAAAAAATATTCAAAATTTTAACTTAACATTGAATAACTTTGTCATTTAGGAAGATAATCGCATGAAACTTTATTCCTGTGTAAAAGAATATTATCCGTAATCTGTACGAAGATTGAAAAAATTGCTTAAAAATTACGGATTTTAAAATTGGCTACCTTATACAATTTTCAAACAGCAAAAATAAATAAACACAAGTTTGAGAGATTATTAATTTTTGAATTCAATAACATTTCCTTATCATTGAAACATAAATCATGTTAAATACTTGTAAATGCGTATATATTTAAAAGTTTAATTAAACATTGCATAATTTTATATAAAACATCAAGAATATGTACAAAAGGCATAGCTTAGTATTACTCTATGCTTTAATAGACATATATTTATTTAAAAAAGTTATCAAATATTCAATAGGTATTGTCCTAATAATCAACATGTACCATTTCTCAGTGTTATTATTCTATATTATGAATTATTCAGCAATTACCGGAGTTATTTAATCACATATTTTTCTTAGTTCCCATTATCCTTTTTAATACCCTGCGCGATGAGCTTTGCAATTTTTATTTCGCAAACTTTATTCATCTGTCGAATATTCCAAAATCACGGTTAATAAGGTATAATCAACTGTTCTTGTTTTTTCACCCTGAAAACTCGTAAAAATTGTTTGGGTAGTCAGTCTACCAAATTGAAAGCGATTTTAAATTTCCTCTGAAGATAAATTTTTTTAAATGAAATTTAATACGTTATTTAATCAGGGATTATTACAAATATGTAAATAGAAATCTGTTGTCAAACACAGTCGCGTAGAAAACTGTCGTGTGGAATCGATGCCCTTAAAGTATGCGATCATTTGGCAAGTAAAGAATAATAGTTTGTGATTTTCAAAAATTTAAATTTTTAGACAGGTTGCTTAATTAAAATAATTACACATCTCAATGTAATTAAGCAGAATTTATGTACATATTATTATTTTTCTACTATTTTTATAGATTAGATTTATTCTTTTTACTCTAAATTTCTCAAATGGATTCAACATTCGAATGCAATAAAATGTTGTTGGCAGTAAAATATTACCGGAGAGAAGGCTTTAGTTCAAATTTCGAGCTCTATCAATCATATAATGTGAATCTGACATTGTTAACTTCATCAAAATACAACGAATTAAATAGGTAGGTCACGTTGTCAGAATGGACGAAGACCGCACCACTAAAGAAGTCTTCAATGATCAACCAATAGATACACGAAGAAAGGGCAGGCCAATTCTTAGATGGATTGAAGGCCTAGAAAAAGATCTCCTAGTTTTGAGAACTAAGAATTGGATAACACTGACAGGAAAAAGGCTGGACTGGAAAAGGCTTCTTGAGAAGGCCAAGGCTCACCCTAGGCTGTCGAGCCACTACGGAAGGAGGGTTTAGTGCGTGAATTTCGACACAGTGGTTAAAATTTCGAAAATTACTAAAAATAAGGTATTTTTTTCCGATATCATTAAACATAATTGTTTTTACTGAAATGAGGCTATGATGTGACTAAGGTAAAAACTCTATGCCTGACTCTTTGGATATAGCTATTTGTTCTTTAGTCTTTTCAGACGTTTTATAATCACGATCTTACTAAAGCCTGAAAAAAGCTTTGTCATAATAATGGCCGTGGAGACCTTTTTTGTTGAATCATCTAATCCTTCTTCCAAGAACTCATTTTAGGAGTTTTCTTGAAGAATCACTATAGAAAGAGATTTTATTTATACATCACTTTATCATTGTTAAATTTACCTCTCGTACGCATAACTCCTGCTTAAAAATATTTGCATATTTCTGTATTTTTAGTCTTCATTATTAGTCCACTATCATCAATACACCTATTCCATTGTGAGTAATAAATTAATAACTTTAATTTTTGACAATTATATGCTGTATGATCCAAAAGTTCGGGGGACATGGTGTAGAAAACCTTACCCTGAATAGTTCACAACATCGAAGCACATCCACCTTCAAAGCAATCCTCTTGGGTGACGATACACTTCTACCGGTGTTCGTATAACTTCTGGAAGCCATTTTTCCCAACCTCCCGCAAGGCCTCCTGCGATGCTACTTTCACTTCATCTGATGATGCAAACCGCGTCCCTGTAAATGTTTTTTCCTTGGTGGGAACAGATAAAAGTCACACGAGGCTAAATCTGGTGAATATAGGAGATGCGGAAGAACGTTAGTGTGAGTTTTGTGTGTGGTGTGAAGAACTCTTTTACCAATTAGTATCGATAAATTCGTGCATTGTCATGCAGAAGATACCTGTCGTCACTCTGCCAGAACTGAGACCATTTACGATGAATTGATTCCCTCAAACGATGTCTTCGAGATGTGTGAAGCTTCGGCGATTTGTGGAAGTGTTTGAGGATAATCTTTTCGAACACATTCACACACTAACGCAACGTTTTCCACGTTCTGTGAAGTAGTTTGTCCAACGTGTTCATCGTTTCCGTTGAATTATCGGCCCTCTTTAAAGCGTCGATGCCATTCGTAAACCATGGATATCTCTATTGTAGATTCACCATATGTTTTACTTAATATTTCAAAGTCTCCATTGGTGTTTTATCTGAGAGTGCTCAGTGAATTTAATGTTCAATGATGTTCAAGAAAAGCCATATTTCTTCGCCATGCAAAGCTAACTAGCTTCGGAAGATGACAGCTGCGCATACTCTTAGACTACATGACATGGACTAAACCAACTTTTCCAGGTAGGGGAGGGTTGAGAGAATCTATTTCAAGAGGTTTAACTTTAGGTATTTGCTTTCACCGTCAGCAATGGCAGCAGTCCCCCAACTTTTGGATCGTACTATGTATTTGTTTTTCGTTCAAAATTTAGTAATGTATAGTAATGGAAGCAACGAATGATTCATTTGGTTAGAAACAAAGACTGCTATTCATCTTATTGGGGAGGGGGGGGGACTAACGTATGCTAAATATGATTTGTATAAGATTTTGTAAATGTTGATGTAGAGAAAGAGGTTACAGCTCAAATTCTGACATTATTACAATTTATTTAATACCTAATATAATTCTGGTCTTTAATTATGATCACTGGGACGTTGTTCAAGTATATAAATTGCATGACTGGTACTTAACAGAAGGGAAAAATACAAGGAAAAAGACTACATTGTTAAACCTACTGTGAAGTTATTTAAAAATTCACTCATTTCTCAAAACATTCCATAGAAAATTTCTTATTTAGTTACTTAAAAATCTTATTGGATTAAATAATAATCCTTTTGTCAGTTACACTATTATTCAAAATACCTCTTAATTCGAATGAGGAGTATATAGAATATCATACAAATAACTTCGGATTTTTTTAAAAAAATAATAATAGATCCCTTTCTTTGGTGCTTAAAACTGTTTTTTGTAAAGCTTTGAATGGAACAGTTTCATTTTTTATTGTATGTTTAAGAAAATGAAGTGCTAGATTTGATAATTTTTTATATAACCATAATTATATAATGAGTTCTCTATCTCCTCCTTCTCTATTCTCTCTCCTCTCTCTTTATCTTTCTCTATATCTTGACAGATATATATATACATTAACGTAAATTCATAGTTTCCTCAGAATTTTTTTCAAGATTTCATGCAGGATATGGATTCTAGTTTAGGCATATTCTTGAATGGTTTCTACCCCATATTTATCTTAATTATTGTAAAACTTCAACAAAAAAAATAGTGATGTGTAATTTTATTGAACCGCGACGTCTTTAGTATATATTCAGATCAAATACCAGAGTTCTATGCTTTCATAAGCCACCTTTCATTGACATTGTTCCTACCTATTGCAAATACTAACCTCAAAGGAAAGAAAAAAAAGCTTGAAATTATTTAAAAACAATAGTACAAACTTGAGTGGTTCATTCAAACTAGAGGTTCTTAAATTAGAATGCTGCCTGCCGGAGGTACAAGAAAAGATTTCTAAAGAAACAAAATTTTGAAAATGAAAAAAAAAAATAATAATAATAATAAGTCCCAGAGAAAGGCACGCATCACGTTCATATATATCAACCAAAAATTTAAAAAAACAGGATGCGTTAAGACGAAAGGAATGATGAGTCTACGAGAACTGTAACACACACGCACCATTTAACATCAGTGGAATTTTCACAAGATATCCATTACTGATATGAACTCATTCAAAACTACATGAACCTGCAATGGTACATTGAACAGTGGACACTCGAATGCCACGAATTGTATCTATAGACGAATCACGATGGTCAGGTTAGAATCTGGACTTAACCTTAATCTGGATGCTTATTGTTACCTTATGCATCACCATACTGGTCTGCACTCGATCTTATGTTTTGTGGTGGAATTGAATTCCTCTGTACACCCTATTACGCATAGCCGGTAGAATGACTGGTCAGCACTATATCTCAGGATATGGAGCTTGTTGTTCACTCATATTCAGAGCTGTGACGGATCTATACGCTTCCTTCATCTAATCCTCTTGGGAAATCTTGGGCTATCAATGAAATTAATTCCAACCAACCCTTTGAAAGAAGAAATCGTGATTGCAGATTAGGTCGGTTATATATAGTATAGGTTTTCTAGCTAGTTAGATGGATAGCCGGGTTATATGGAGATTAAATATAGGAATCTAACGACGAGGGGAGAGTTTGCGACCGATCAGGTATTAATGTATCTGATAGCGTGTTTCAAAGATTAGGTAGTTGAAGGTATTAAAGTGACGATTGGTCATCATAGCTAAATTATAACTCAAATATTTAGAGTAGTGGATTGATCCCAAAAGGAGGATCAATGTATATTTATCATATATATATATATATATATATATATATATATATAATATATATTATATAATAAAGAAGTCTTCTCATGATTCGCGTCTCTCGTGGTTTATTCTCCTATTCCTCTTATTAGGAACATCTCTTCTGTTTGAATATTAGAATTGTGTCTGTTGATAATTTGTGTGTTTAATAAATAATTGAAAGGTATTATTGTGAATCATCCTTCACTTCCTCCCACAACTCTAGGCGGGCTGAGAGTAGATCGCGCCCCTTATAAGCTTGCCTGCTGTCACATTCCAACAAACAATGCGTGACTATTGTGGCGTAACGTACACCTCCGCATTGCGGGGGGGGGCAGGATTCTCGAGGGACCAAAGCCTGGTGTATGTTTTTGCAATCCTTTGTAAGATCCGGCTTGAGGCTCCAAACCGACTTTGCAGGGGGGGGGCTTATAATTCCTTCACGCCACTGCGAGTGACCACACGCGGCATGCAATGTTCGAAAGCAAAACAATTTTTATAAGACCTTGAATTTGCGAAAATAAATATTATTCGAAATATTTGACAAAAATAAATTTACTTCATAACTATTTCGCATAAAAATTTATCTTTATCATGTGTATGTATGACTTATAATATATATTTAGACTGAGTTAAAGATAGCATTCAACTGTACGTATGAAGTTGTTTTTTTCAATCACAAGTGAAGAATACTTCAGCTCAACAATTTCATTTTTTCATGGATGTTACGCAACATCATTCGTTGATAAAATCTCGGAAATAACGACGCTAGAATCGCTCAACCTCAGTTTTGCTCAGTTCAACTCGTAGAAATCGTAGCATAAAAGGAAAACCCTTTTCGCATTTCCTCTTTCAAACGAACTAATGGCTTTGTTTAATTGTACAAAACTTCCTTTTATGTCTAGTGCAAAGATATCTTGTTCGATCTTATCTGTGGAAATTACATCTAGAATGACGGATTAATACTAAAGAATCTTAATGTGAATTTCGTTATTGAATAAAAAATCGTTGTTATGAATGTCAATTTTAAATCTATTTAAAATGCTTTCACAAAAAATTTTTTCTCAATTTTTGAAACAATTCTTAATGACCATCTGAAACATTAATGGTAATAAAACTAATTATTCAATCAATATTGTATAAAACATGGATAAACAATAATTGCATGTAATGAACATCGGTACAATTGCTTCAAGTGAACTACGGGAGTTGAAGTGAGAAAAGTCTATGTGTGATTGTGTGTTACGAGAAAGTGAAATGTCAAATAACGTACAGCTTAAGAAATTCGATAGAAACTGCTGTATAAAATATGATCAAACTTAAAAATTGATGTCTTAGCTCAAAAGTGATGTAGTGCAAAATCAAAGTTGTTTAGCATAGATCGAAGACTGTTACCTGTTTTGCTGCTCTATAAAAAACGTCCTTCAGAAATCGCCCGTAATTTTGATGAAAGAGTTTCAAGGCCAATAGTACACAGGTTTTAGATGTACGAGGTTTTGTAAAATATGCAGAAATGAGCTAAGGATTGATATAATAAATAGGAAATTAATAAAAGAAACAGTGCTAGACAACGCGGACTGGAAAATGCTTATTACTGAATGAGGAAAGATTTAATCTAGATGGACCAGATGATTTTTAAACTTTTATTGACACGATTCAGGAAAAAAAGAATAAAATAGAGAAGTCGCCTTAAAAGTGATTTTTGTTGTTTTAATGAGTAGTTTACTAATGGTCAAACGGATTTAGTACTGATATAAACACTGGGAAGTATTTATGAATTTTATATGAACAACTAATAGTATATTGTTAACTTTAACAGCACAATCGCATTTTATGTTCATTAAGATGGAGATTCTTCGTAACTGTGGTGCAGCAAAAATAATTTGAAGAAAGGAACATTAATTTTTTGCGGGGCCAGTTAATTCTTCTGACCGTAATATTATAGAAATTTTTTGGGCTTCTCTTGATTGAAAACTGTTTGCAAACGGGAGACATTGAATTTCACGCATTTGAGGAGCTTGG
>BMAO01033736.1:0-19760 GCA_019973975.1 Trichonephila clavata | reverse complement strand
TCACGAAACGGTTTAATTTCATTTCCTCTTAATTATAGAGAACGTAGAATGCTTGAAATACACATCCATTCATTTAAACCAAGAACGATATTATTTTTTAAAACATCGTTTTTAGAAAAGAAATTCATAACACTAATAACTGAAAAGAACATTTGAAAGATTTCCACAATTTTAAAAAATAGAGGCAAATTAACTGTGCTAAAACCAACTTCAATTATCTCGTTAATTTGAAATTTCATTAGACATTTTTTCAAATAAGTTATGCGAAAGTAATTATGTTGTGAGAAAAAAATTCAACGAAACCGATTCTCAAGAGAAAATATAAGGTAATTAAAAGTCACATATATATTTTTAAATGTTGATACTTTTATTAATATTTTTAGATCTGCTATTCAAGAGCTTCATAATCGATTAGAACTAATTAAGCAGTAAATGAAAGAAAGCGTAATTTTATAAAGTAGAAAAAGATGCCTTAAAAATAATACGGCACAAAAAATAAATTCTATCCTCTTCGATGTTAATTTCAAATCGCAAGAGAGATTTGTATGCTTTTATTCTGCATTTCAAAGGAAAATATATATAATGATTATTAATATAAAATATGCAATCAAACCTGTTGAAAGGATATTAATGTTTTACTGAGTGTAACGTAGATTTGATATGGCTTGGGAAGGAATTTTCTAGTGTAAAGATCCATACATTAATTTAAAATTAAAAGGTGATAAAAAATTCAGTTTTACATCCATTCAAAGGGTTTTATTTATACAATGAACAGAAGCAAAAAAAAGGAGGGGGAAAAAATTTGAGTTACCATCGAAGTTTAACCACAGACTTGAATTTCTACTTTATATTTAATTCAATTTTTTCATTTTTATTTTGCCTGTATTTTGAACCTACTTATTTCCCATAATTTTTTTTTTTTTTGTCGAAATGGATTTTTCAATCTAAGTACATTGCATTACATAGAACCTTATTTAATAGAAATAAAGTTCCAAAGGGGGGGGGGATCGATGCTTGATTTTTATCTACCTATCTACCTAATGCATTTAAAGATATTTTACCTTTGGAAGAAAAAAAAGGGGGGGGGCGCATCATCTGGACCTTATGGAATGGATTAGCGTAGAATGTATTTTATAACGACTGACAATAACAAAAAAAAAAAAAAAAAATCTTAATTTAGTGGAAATATATAATTATTTTTTTAAAATGAAAACTGGTAAAACAATTTATATGTACCGCAAGTAACACTGAGAGTTTGCAGAAGTTAGAACAAACAAACAAAAAGAAGAAAAAAAACCATAAAAAATAAAAAACAAAAAGCAAAGTAAAAGTTACGACACAAGCAAATGGTTAGTTTCGCAGCTTTTCTTTTTTTATTTGTCTGTTTTTTTTCTCTTGTTTTGTTTGTTTTACTTACTTCTTCACACCCCGTGCGATACTTGTGAAGCACGAAAATTATTTTATCTGTTTTCAGAAACAATAAAAAAAGTGATTTTTTTTACTTAATTATAAATTATAATTAAAAATTATCCCATCGGCTAAGCCATTCCTATGGCGATATCATGGAGATAAAGTCGATAAAAAATAAAAGTTCTTGTGTAATTTAAAAGCTGTAATTTAGAGGGAATGATTAAAGTGGCGAATTCGCAACCACCTAATTTATTGGGACATATATTTAACACAAAAATATTCAAACATTAATCAATTTGATCAATAATGCAATGTTTTTTCTTTCTTTTGACAAGATGAATGCCTTCACATTATATAAAGACACCACAGAAAGGCTTTGTGTACCTTGTAACACAAAATGATTGCTAGATTAAGAGTACAATATAATACCTCGATTTAGCTACCACCCGACTTGTTGAACTTGGAGCTATGCGATTTTCAAATCACCTCGATTCATCTTTTTCTTTCGATTTTTTTCATCCCTGACACTTAGACGGAATCAGTGCTAGGGCCTGATGAAACTGGTAATTTCATTGAAGAAGTTGTCGTTCTTGCCAGGCAAATAAATTTAGGGTAGTGATGACGTTCAAGAGCTGCTGGATTCCCAGAGTCAAGACCTCACAATGGAGGAGCTCATGGAAATTCATGGGCAAGACATTGAGGAACTTGAGTCTGTAGACCCAGTTCAATCACAGGATCGAATGACGGTTAGGAATTTTACAGAAGGCCTTAGTTTAATTGAAAAAGTGTAACAAATTTTAGAAAAGACAGACTCCAACTTTTTCAACCAAACAGGGAATAAAAAATATATTAGCAAGCTACGAGGAAATTTTGAGGGAGAAAAAAAATCTTTCATCCGGCAGACTACCTTGTTAGATTTTAAGAAACCTTCAACATCGCAATAATTAGGGTTTGCGTCTTTGTATTTTTGTGTTAACAAGAATTTATTATATAAACATTTTTCCCCCTAAATTATTTTATTTCATCTCCGGCCCAGCTAAAAATAATTTATACGTATTTATATGCGAAATTAAACCCCGATTTAAGCTAGTGAGTGAATATTAACGTCCCACTGTTCAGCTACACGAGCGCTTTTGGGGACAGTCCGCGTAATTTTGAACCATGGTCAAATGACGCGGACGACACCTGAGCTGGCACCCCCTCTCCTAACTACCACACCCCGATTTTAAGCGAATTCGACTAACTTAGGTATCACTTAGCCCCACCGGTTTATTATTATAATATATATAAAGGAGAAAAGCGACTCACTCACTGACTGACTGACTGACTGACTAATCACGATATCTCCGGAACTATTCAATATACAGACTTGAAATTTGGTAGACATTGTTCCTTTCATAGAGTAGACGTCAGCTAAGAACGGATTTTCCAAAATTCGAAACGCAAGGGGCGTTAAGGGGGTTAAGGGGCGTTATAAATAATTGCTTCCATGTTTAAACTACTTGATGTACAATCTTGAAATTGGGTAAGCAGATTCCTTTCAGAGAGTAGAGATCCGCTACAAAATGAGTTTGGTGAAAATTGACCCCCAAGTAGCGTTGCAGGGCTTAGGTGGCGTTATAGATAATTATTTCAATTTTTAAACTATTTGACGCACTGTCTTTAAATTTGATAAATAAATTCCTTTCGTAGAATAATGATCAGTTACAAAACAGGTTTTTGTGAAAACAGACTTCTAAGTGGCGTTGTGGGGTATTAAAGGGGGTAATAGATAAACATATCCGTTTTTAAACTACTTCACCTACCTGCTTGAAAATTGGTATGTAAGTTTCTTTCCTAGAGTAAATATCCGCTACAAAATGGGTTTTGGGAAAATTGAACCACAAGGGGTGTTGCGAGGGCGGAGGGTTTGAGGGGCGTTATAAATTCCGATTTTTAAGTTATTAGACGTACAGTCTTGAAACTTAGTAAGCAGATTCCTATTCATAGGGTAGAGATACGCTACAAAATGGGTTTTCGTGAAAAATGCCCCCCCAAGTGGCGTTGCGGGACTTAAGGGGCGTTATAGATAATTATTTCCATTTTTAAACTATTAGACGCAGTCTTTATATTTGATAAATAGATTTCTTTCATAGAGTAGAGATCAGCTATAAGAAAGTTTTGTGAAAACAGTCCTCTAAGTGGCGTTTCAGGGGATTAAGTGGCGTAATAAATAAAATATTTTCGTTTATAAACTATTTGACCTACCTGCTTGAAAATTGGTAGGAATGTTTCTTTCATGCAGTAAATATCCGCTACAAAACAGGTTTGGGGGAAATTGACCCCCATGGGGTGTTGCGGGGGTGGGGGTTTTAAGGGGCGTTATAAATTCCGATTTTTAAGTTATTAGACGTACAGTCTTGAAACTTAGTAAGCAGATTCCTCTCATAGGGTAGAGATACGCTACAACATGGGTTTCGTGAAAATTGCCCCCAAGTGGCGTTGCGGGACTTAAGGGGCGTTACAGATAATTATTTCCATTTTTAAACTATTAAACGCACAGTCTTTATATTTGATAAATATATTTATTTAATAGAGTCAGCTATAAGAAGGTTTTGTGAAAACAGACTTCTAAGTGGCGTTGCGGGGTATAAGTGGTGTAATAGATAAATATTTTCGTTTTTAAACTGCTTGACCTAGCTGCTTTGAAAATTGGTAGAAATGTTTCTTTCTTGGAGTAAATATCCGCTACAAAACGGGTTTGGAGAAAATTGACCCCCAAGGGGTGTTGCAGGGGGTTAAGAGCAGATATAAATAATTATTTTAATTTTCAAACCATTAGACTCACAGTCTTGAAATTTGGTAAGCAGATTCCTCTCATAGGATAGAAATACACTACAAAAATATGTTTTGTGAAAATCGACCCCTAAGTGGCGTTGCGGGGGTTCAAGGGGCGTTATTGATAATTTTTTTGAATTTTTTATTAATTGGACGCACAGTCTTCAAATTTTGCTAAGCAGATTCCTTTCATAGAGTGCAATTCCCCTACAAAATGGGTTTTGTGAAAACAGACCCAGAAGTGGCGTTGCGTGGGCTCAAGTGGCGTTATAGACAATTATCCCCATTTTTAAACTGTTAGACGTACAGTCTTGAAATTTCATAAGCAGATTCCTTTCGTAAAGTAGAGAACCGCTACAAAATGGGTTTTGCGAAATATCAACTACCAAGTTTAATTTCGGGAGTTTAAGAGGCGTAATCGATAAATATTTCCATTTTTAAACTATTTGATCATCCTGCTTGAAAATTGGTAGGCATGTTCCTTTCATGGAATAGAGTTCCTCTAACAAGGAGTGAAACGAAAATTGACCCCTAAGGATGTTTGCGAGGGGTCAAGAGGAGTTACAGAAAAAAATTAATGTTTTTAATTGTTAGACCCATATACTTGAAATTTGTTAAGCATGTTTCTTTTGTTGAATAGAGATCCACTAAGAATGTATTTTAAGCAAATCAAGTTTCTGGGGGGTTGCAGGGGGTTACTGGGACGTATTGACAAAAAAAATTACTTTTTTTCGAGCTACAAGGACTAGGAGTTAGAAAGTGTTTTCCCTGTTCATGACGTCTCCCCTGCCAAATATCCAAAAAATGTGAAATTTTATTATTGCAATAACTTTTGATCTAATTGAAATTTTGAAAAGCGCTACATGTATTCGTGATCAGCGTCGGATTTTAAATAAGAAAATTGAGTTTGGTTTGAATAGGAGTTAGAAATTTTTTCCCTGTTCATGACGTCTCCCCTGCCAAATATCCAAAAAATGTGAAATTTTATTATTGCAATAACTTTTGATCTAATTGAAATTTTGAAAAGTGCTACATGTATTCGTGATCAGCGTCGGATTTTAAATAAGAAAATTGAGTTTGGTTGGAATAGGAGTTAGAAATTTTTTCCCTGTTCATGACGTCTCCCCTGCCAAATATCCAAAAAATGTGAAATTTTATTATTGCAATAACTTTTGATCTAATTGAAATTTTGAAAAGCGCTACATGTATTCGTGATCAGCGTCGGATTTTAAATAAGAAAATTGAGTTTGGTTTGAATAGGAGTTAGAAATTTTTTCCCTGTTCATGACGTCTCCCCTGCCAAATATCCAAAAAATGTGAAATTTTATTATTGCAATAACTTTTGATCTAATTGAAATTTTGAAAAGTGCTACATGTATTCGTGATCAGCGTCGGATTTTACATGAGAAAATTGAGTTTGGTTGGCATAGGAGTTAGAAATTTTTTCCCTGTTCATGACGTCTCCCTGCCAAATATCCAAAAAATGTGAAATTTTATTATTGCAATAACTTTTGATCTAATTGAAATTTTGAAAAGCGCTACATGTATTCGTGATCAGCGTCGGATTTTAAATAAGAAAATTGAGTTTGGTTGGAATAGGAGTTAGAAATTTTTTCCCTGTTCATGACGTCTCCCCTGCCAAATATCCAAAAAATGTGAAATTTTATTATTGCAATAACTTTTGATCTAATTGAAATTTTGAAAAGCGCTACATGTATTCGTGATCAGCGTCGGATTTTAAATAAGAAAATTGAGTTTGGTTGGAATAGGAGTTAGAAATTTTTTCCCTGTTCATGACGTCTCCCCTGCCAAATATCCAAAAAATGTGAAATTTTATTATTGCAATAACTTTTGATCTAATTGAAATTTTGAAAAGCGCTACATGTATTCGTGATCAGCGTCGGATTTTAAATAAGAAAATTGAGTTTGGTTGGAATAGGAGTTAGAAATTTTTTCCCTGTTCATGACGTCTCCCCTGCCAAATATCCAAAAAATGTGAAATTTTATTATTGCAATAACTTTTGATCTAATTGAAATTTTGAAAAGCGCTACATGTATTCGTGATCAGCGTCGGATTTTAAATAAGAAAATTGAGTTTGGTTTGAATAGGAGTTAGAAATTTTTTCCCTGTTCATGACGTCTCCCCTGCCAAATATCCAAAAAATGTGAAATTTTATTATTGCAATAACTTTTGATCTAATTGAAATTTTGAAAAGCGCTACATGTATTCGTGATCAGCGTCGGATTTTAAATAAGAAAATTGAGTTTGGTTGGAATAGGAGTTAGAAATTTTTTCCCTGTTCATGACGTCTCCCCTGCCAAATATCCAAAAAATGTGAAATTTTATTATTGCAATAACTTTTGATCTAATTGAAATTTTGAAAAGCGCTACATGTATTCGTGATCAGCGTCGGATTTTAAATAAGAAAATTGAGTTTGGTTGGAATAGGAGTTAGAAATTTTTTCCCTGTTCATGACGTCTCCCCTGCCAAATATCCAAAAAATGTGAAATTTTATTATTGCAATAACTTTTGATCTAATTGAAATTTTGAAAAGCGCTACATGTATTCGTGATCAGCGTCGGATTTTAAATAAGAAAATTGAGTTTGGTTGGAATAGGAGTTAGAAATTTTTTCCCTGTTCATGACGTCTCCCCTGCCAAATATCCAAAAAATGTGAAATTTTATTATTGCAATAACTTTTGATCTAATTGAAATTTTGAAAAGCGCTACATGTATTCGTGATCAGCGTCGGATTTTAAATAAGAAAATTGAGTTTGGTTGGAATAGGAGTTAGAAATTTTTTCCCTGTTCATGACGTCTCCCCTGCCAAATATCCAAAAAATGTGAAATTTTATTATTGCAATAACTTTTGATCTAATTGAAATTTTGAAAAGCGCTACATGTATTCGTGATCAGCGTCGGATTTTAAATAAGAAAATTGAGTTTGGCTGGAATAGGAGTTAGAAATTTTTTCCCTGTTCATGACGTCTCCCCTGCCAAATATCCAAAAAATGTGAAATTTTATTATTGCAATAACTTTTGATCTAATTGAAATTTTGAAAAGCGCTACATGTATTCGTGATCAGCGTCGGATTTTAAATAAGAAAATTGAGTTTGGTTGGAATAGGAGTTAGAAATTTTTTCCCTGTTCATGACGTCTCCCCTGCCAAATATCCAAAAAATGTGAAATTTTATTATTGCAATAACTTTTGATCTAATTGAAATTTTGAAAAGCGCTACATGTATTCGTGATCAGCGTCGGATTTTAAATAAGAAAATTGAGTTTGGTTGGAATAGGAGTTAGAAATTTTTTCCCTGTTCATGACGTCTCCCCTGCCAAATATCCAAAAAATGTGAAATTTTATTATTGCAATAACTTTTGATCTAATTGAAATTTTGAAAAGCGCTACATGTATTCGTGATCAGCGTCGGATTTTAAATAAGAAAATTGAGTTTGGTTGGAATAGGAGTTAGAAATTTTTTCCCTGTTCATGACGTCTCCCCTGCCAAATATCCAAAAAATGTGAAATTTTATTATTGCAATAACTTTTGATCTAATTGAAATTTTGAAAAGCGCTACATGTATTCGTGATCAGCGTCGGATTTTAAATAAGAAAATTGAGTTTGGCTGGAATAGGAGTTAGAAATTTTTTCCCTGTTCATGACGTCTCCCCTGCCAAATATCCAAAAAATGTGAAATTTTATTATTGCAATAACTTTTGATCTAATTGAAATTTTGAAAAGCGCTACATGTATTCGTGATCAGCGTCGGATTTTAAATAAGAAAATTGAGTTTGGTTGGAATAGGAGTTAGAAATTTTTTCCCTGTTCATGACGTCTCCCCTGCCAAATATCCAAAAAATGTGAAATTTTATTATTGCAATAACTTTTGATCTAATTGAAATTTTGAAAAGCGCTACATGTATTCGTGATCAGCGTCGGATTTTAAATAAGAAAATTGAGTTTGGTTGGAATAGGAGTTAGAAATTTTTTCCCTGTTCATGACGTCTCCCCTGCCAAATATCCAAAAAATGTGAAATTTTATTATTGCAATAACTTTTGATCTAATTGAAATTTTGAAAAGCGCTACATGTATTCGTGATCAGCGTCGGATTTTAAATAAGAAAATTGAGTTTGGTTGGAATAGGAGTTAGAAATTTTTTCCCTGTTCATGACGTCTCCCCTGCCAAATATCCAAAAAATGTGAAATTTTATTATTGCAATAACTTTTGATCTAATTGAAATTTTGAAAAGCGCTACATGTATTCGTGATCAGCGTCGGATTTTAAATAAGAAAATTGAGTTTGGTTGGAATAGGAGTTAGAAATTTTTTCCCTGTTCATGACGTCTCCAATGCCAAATATCCAAAAAATGTGAAATTTTATTATTGCAATAACTTTTGATCTAATTGAAATTTTGAAAAGCGCTACATGTATTCGTGATCAGCGTCGGATTTTAAATAAGAAAATTGAGTTTGGCTGGAATAGGAGTTAGAAATTTTTTCCCTGTTCATGACGTCTCCCCTGCCAAATATCCAAAAAATGTGAAATTTTATTATTGCAATAACTTTTGATCTAATTGAAATTTTGAAAAGCGCTACATGTATTCGTGATCAGCGTCGGATTTTAAATAAGAAAATTGAGTTTGGTTGGAATAGGAGTTAGAAATTTTTTCCCTGTTCATGACGTCTCCCCTGCCAAATATCCAAAAAATGTTAAATTTTATTATTGCAATAACTTTTGATCTAATTGAAATTTTGAAAAGCGCTACATGTATTCGTGATCAGCGTCGGATTTTAAATAAGAAAATTGAGTTTGGCTGGAATAGGAGTTAGAAATTTTTTCCCTGTTCATGACGTCTCCCCTGCCAAATATCCAAAAAATGTGAAATTTTATTATTGCAATAACTTTTGATCTAATTGAAATTTTGAAAAGCGCTACATGTATTCGTGATCAGCGTCGGATTTTAAATAAGAAAATTGAGTTTGGTTGGAATAGGAGTTAGAAATTTTTTCCCTGTTCATGACGTCTCCCCTGCCAAATATCCAAAAAATGTGAAATTTTATTATTGCAATAACTTTTGATCTAATTGAAATTTTGAAAAGCGCTACATGTATTCGTGATCAGCGTCGGATTTTAAATAAGAAAATTGAGTTTGGTTGGAATAGGAGTTAGAAATTTTTTCCCTGTTCATGACGTCTCCCCTGCCAAATATCCAAAAAATGTGAAATTTTATTATTGCAATAACTTTTGATCTAATTGAAATTTTGAAAAGCGCTACATGTATTCGTGATCAGCGTCGGATTTTAAATAAGAAAATTGAGTTTGGTTGGAATAGGAGTTAGAAATTTTTTCCCTGTTCATGACGTCTCCCCTGCCAAATATCCAAAAAATGTGAAATTTTATTATTGCAATAACTTTTGATCTAATTGAAATTTTGAAAAGCGCTACATGTATTCGTGATCAGCGTCGGATTTTAAATAAGAAAATTGAGTTTGGCTTGGAATAGGAGTTAGAAATTTTTTCCCTGTTCATGACGTCTCCCTGCCAAATATCCAAAAAATGTGAAATTTTATTATTGCAATAACTTTTGATCTAATTGAAATTTTGAAAAGCGCTACATGTATTCGTGATCAGCGTCGGATTTTAAATAAGAAAATTGAGTTTGGCTTGAATAGGAGTTAGAAATTTTTTCCCTGTTCATGACGTCTCCCTGCCAAATATCCAAAAAATGTGAAATTTTATTATTGCAATAACTTTTGATCTAATTGAAATTTTGAAAAGCGCTACATGTATTCGTGATCAGCGTCGGATTTTAAATAAGAAAATTGAGTTTGGTTGGAATAGGAGTTAGAAATTTTTTCCCTGTTTCATGACGTCTCCCCTGCCAAATATCCAAAAAATGTGAAATTTTATTATTGCAATAACTTTTGATCTAATTGAAATTTTGAAAAGTGCTACATGTATTCGTGATCAGCGTCGGATTTTAAATAAGAAAATTGAGTTTGGTTGGAATAGGAGTTAGAAAATTTTTTCCCTGTTCATGACGTCTCCCCTGCCAAATATCCAAAAAATGTGAAATTTTATTATTGCAATAACTTTTGATCTAATTGAAATTTTGAAAAGCGCTACATGTATTCGTGATCAGCGTCGGATTTTAAATAAGAAAATTGAGTTTGGTTGGAATAGGAGTTAGAAATTTTTTCCCTGTTCATGACGTCTCCCTGCCAAATATCCAAAAAATGTGAAATTTTATTATTGCAATAACTTTTGATCTAATTGAAATTTTGAAAAGCGCTACATGTATTCGTGATCAGCGTCGGATTTTAAATAAGAAAATTGAGTTTGGCTGGAATAGGAGTTAGAAATTTTTTCCCTGTTCATGACGTCTCCCCTGCCAAATATCCAAAAAAATGTGAAATTTTATTATTGCAATAACTTTTGATCTAATTGAAATTTTGAAAAAGCGCTACATGTATTCGTTGATCAGCGTCGGATTTAAAATAAGAAAATTGAGTTTGGTGGAATAGGAGTTAGAAATTTTTTCCCTGTTCATGACGTCTCCCCTGCCAAATATCCAAAAAATGTGAAATTTTTATTATTGCAATAACTTTTGATCTAATTGAAATTTTGAAAAGCGCTACATGTATTCGTGATCAGCGTCGGATTTTAAATAAGAAAATTGAGTTTGGCTGGAATAGGAGTTAGAAATTTTTTCCCTGTTCATGACGTCTCCCCTGCCAAATATCCAAAAAATTGTGAAATTTTATTATTGCAATAACTTTTGATCTAATTGAAATTTTGAAAAGCGCTTACATGTATTCGTGATCAGCGTCGGATTTTAAATAAGAAAATTGAGTTTGGCTTGGAATAGGAGTTAAGAAATTTTTTTCCCGGTTCATGACGTCTCCCCTTTGCCAAATATCCAAAAAAATGTGAAATTTTATTATTGCAATAACTTTTGATCTAATTGAAAATTTTGAAAAGCGCTACATGTTTCCGTGATCAGCGTGCGGATTTTTAAATAAGAAAAATTGTGAGTTTGGCTGTGAATAGGAGTTAGAAATTTTTTCCCTGTTCATGACGTCTCCCCTGCCAAATATCCAAAAAATGTGAAATTTTATTATTGCAATAACTTTTGATCTAATTGAAATTTTGAAAAGCGCTACATGTATTCGTGATCAGCGTCGGATTTTAAATAAGAAAATTGAGTTTGGTTGGAATAGGAGTTAGAAATTTTTTCCCTGTTCATGACGTCTCCCTGCCAAATATCCAAAAAATGTGAAATTTTATTATTGCAATAACTTTTGATCTAATTGAAATTTTGAAAAGCGCTACATGTATTCGTGATCAGCGTCGGATTTTAAATAAGAAAATTGAGTTTGGTTGGAATAGGAGTTAGAAATTTTTTCCCTGTTCATGACGTCTCCCCTGCCAAATATCCAAAAAATGTGAAATTTTATTATTGCAATAACTTTTGATCTAATTGAAATTTTGAAAAGCGCTACATGTATTCGTGATCAGCGTCGGATTTTAAATAAGAAAATTGAGTTTGGTTGGAATAGGAGTTAGAAATTTTTTCCCTGTTCATGACGTCTCCCCTGCCAAATATCCAAAAAATGTGAAATTTTATTATTGCAATAACTTTTGATCTAATTGAAATTTTGAAAAGCGCTACATGTATTCGTGATCAGCGTCGGATTTTAAATAAGAAAATTGAGTTTGGTTGAATAGGAGTTAGAAATTTTTTCCCTGTTCATGACGTCTCCCTGCCAAATATCCAAAAAATGTGAAATTTTATTATTGCAATAACTTTTGATCTAATTGAAATTTTGAAAAGCGCTACATGTATTCGTGATCAGCGTCGGATTTTAAATAAGAAAATTGAGTTTGGTTGGAATAGGAGTTAGAAATTTTTTCCCTGTTCATGACGTCTCCCCTGCCAAATATCCAAAAAATGTGAAATTTTATTATTGCAATAACTTTTGATCTAATTGAAATTTTGAAAAGCGCTACATGTATTCGTGATCAGCGTCGGATTTTAAATAAGAAAATTGAGTTTGGTTGGAATAGGAGTTAGAAATTTTTTCCCTGTTCATGACGTCTCCCCTGCCAAATATCCAAAAAATGTGAAATTTTATTATTGCAATAACTTTTGATCTAATTGAAATTTTGAAAAGCGCTACATGTATTCGTGATCAGCGTCGGATTTTAAATAAGAAAATTGAGTTTGGTTGGAATAGGAGTTAGAAATTTTTTCCCTGTTCATGACGTCTCCCCTGCCAAATATCCAAAAAATGTGAAATTTTATTATTGCAATAACTTTTGATCTAATTGAAATTTTGAAAAGCGCTACATGTATTCGTGATCAGCGTCGGATTTTAAATAAGAAAATTGAGTTTGGTTGGAATAGGAGTTAGAAATTTTTTCCCTGTTCATGACGTCTCCCCTGCCAAATATCCAAAAAATGTGAAATTTTATTATTGCAATAACTTTTGATCTAATTGAAATTTTGAAAAGCGCTACATGTATTCGTGATCAGCGTCGGATTTTAAATAAGAAAATTGAGTTTGGTTGGAATAGGAGTTAGAAATTTTTTCCCTGTTCATGACGTCTCCCCTGCCAAATATCCAAAAAATGTGAAATTTTATTATTGCAATAACTTTTGATCTAATTGAAATTTTGAAAAGCGCTACATGTATTCGTGATCAGCGTCGGATTTTAAATAAGAAAATTGAGTTTGGTTGGAATAGGAGTTAGAAATTTTTTCCCTGTTCATGACGTCTCCCCTGCCAAATATCCAAAAAATGTGAAATTTTATTATTGCAATAACTTTTGATCTAATTGAAATTTTGAAAAGCGCTACATGTATTCGTGATCAGCGTCGGATTTTAAATAAGAAAATTGAGTTTGGTTGAATAGGAGTTAGAAATTTTTTCCCTGTTCATGACGTCTCCCCTGCCAAATATCCAAAAAATGTGAAATTTTATTATTGCAATAACTTTTGATCTAATTGAAATTTTGAAAAGCGCTACATGTATTCGTGATCAGCGTCGGATTTTAAATAAGAAAATTGAGTTTGGTTGGAATAGGAGTTAGAAATTTTTTCCCTGTTCATGACGTCTCCCCTGCCAAATATCCAAAAAATGTGAAATTTTATTATTGCAATAACTTTTGATCTAATTGAAATTTTGAAAAGCGCTACATGTATTCGTGATCAGCGTCGGATTTTAAATAAGAAAATTGAGTTTGGTTGGAATAGGAGTTAGAAATTTTTTCCCTGTTCATGACGTCTCCCTGCCAAATATCCAAAAAATGTGAAATTTTATTATTGCAATAACTTTTGATCTAATTGAAATTTTGAAAAGCGCTACATGTATTCGTGATCAGCGTCGGATTTTAAATAAGAAAATTGAGTTTGGTTGGAATAGGAGTTAGAAATTTTTTCCCTGTTCATGACGTCTCCCCTGCCAAATATCCAAAAAATGTGAAATTTTATTATTGCAATAACTTTTGATCTAATTGAAATTTTGAAAAGCGCTACATGTATTCGTGATCAGCGTCGGATTTTAAATAAGAAAATTGAGTTTGGTTGGAATAGGAGTTAGAAATTTTTTCCCTGTTCATGACGTCTCCCTGCCAAATATCCAAAAAATGTGAAATTTTATTATTGCAATAACTTTTGATCTAATTGAAATTTTGAAAAGCGCTACATGTATTCGTGATCAGCGTCGGATTTTAAATAAGAAAATTGAGTTTGGTTGGAATAGGAGTTAGAAATTTTTTCCCTGTTCATGACGTCTCCCCTGCCAAATATCCAAAAAATGTGAAATTTTATTATTGCAATAACTTTTGATCTAATTGAAATTTTGAAAAGCGCTACATGTATTCGTGATCAGCGTCGGATTTTAAATAAGAAAATTGAGTTTGGTTGGAATAGGAGTTAGAAATTTTTTCCCTGTTCATGA
Source organism: Trichonephila clavata (assembly GCA_019973975.1). Taxonomy (NCBI): domain Eukaryota; kingdom Metazoa; phylum Arthropoda; class Arachnida; order Araneae; family Nephilidae; genus Trichonephila; species Trichonephila clavata. The sequence goes on along the minus strand of BMAO01033736.1, from coordinate 5,564 downwards.
CGTCTCCCCTGCCAAATATCCAAAAAATGTGAAATTTTATTATTGCAATAACTTTTGATCTAATTGAAATTTTGAAAAGCGCTACATGTATTCGTGATCAGCGTCGGATTTTAAATAAGAAAATTGAGTTTGGTTGGAATAGGAGTTAGAAATTTTTTCCCTGTTCATGACGTCTCCCCTGCCAAATATCCAAAAAATGTGAAATTTTATTATTGCAATAACTTTTGATCTAATTGAAATTTTGAAAAGCGCTACATGTATTCGTGATCAGCGTCGGATTTTAAATAAGAAAATTGAGTTTGGTTGGAATAGGAGTTAGAAATTTTTTCCCTGTTCATGACGTCTCCCCTGCCAAATATCCAAAAAATGTGAAATTTTATTATTGCAATAACTTTTGATCTAATTGAAATTTTGAAAAGCGCTACATGTATTCGTGATCAGCGTCGGATTTTAAATAAGAAAATTGAGTTTGGTTGGAATAGGAGTTAGAAATTTTTTCCCTGTTCATGACGTCTCCCCTGCCAAATATCCAAAAAATGTGAAATTTTATTATTGCAATAACTTTTGATCTAATTGAAATTTTGAAAAGCGCTACATGTATTCGTGATCAGCGTCGGATTTTAAATAAGAAAATTGAGTTTGGTTGAATAGGAGTTAGAAATTTTTTCCCTGTTCATGACGTCTCCCCTGCCAAATATCCAAAAAATGTGAAATTTTATTATTGCAATAACTTTTGATCTAATTGAAATTTTGAAAAGCGCTACATGTATTCGTGATCAGCGTCGGATTTTAAATAAGAAAATTGAGTTTGGTTGGAATAGGAGTTAGAAATTTTTTCCCTGTTCATGACGTCTCCCCTGCCAAATATCCAAAAAATGTGAAATTTTATTATTGCAATAACTTTTGATCTAATTGAAATTTTGAAAAGCGCTACATGTATTCGTGATCAGCGTCGGATTTTAAATAAGAAAATTGAGTTTGGTTGAATAGGAGTTAGAAATTTTTTCCCTGTTCATGACGTCTCCCCTGCCAAATATCCAAAAAATGTGAAATTTTATTATTGCAATAACTTTTGATCTAATTGAAATTTTGAAAAGCGCTACATGTATTCGTGATCAGCGTCGGATTTTAAATAAGAAAATTGAGTTTGGTTGGAATAGGAGTTAGAAATTTTTTCCCTGTTCATGACGTCTCCCCTGCCAAATATCCAAAAAATGTGAAATTTTATTATTGCAATAACTTTTGATCTAATTGAAATTTTGAAAAGCGCTACATGTATTCGTGATCAGCGTCGGATTTTAAATAAGAAAATTGAGTTTGGTTGGAATAGGAGTTAGAAATTTTTTCCCTGTTCATGACGTCTCCCCTGCCAAATATCCAAAAAATGTGAAATTTTATTATTGCAATAACTTTTGATCTAATTGAAATTTTGAAAAGCGCTACATGTATTCGTGATCAGCGTCGGATTTTAAATAAGAAAATTGAGTTTGGTTGGAATAGGAGTTAGAAATTTTTTCCCTGTTCATGACGTCTCCCCTGCCAAATATCCAAAAAATGTGAAATTTTATTATTGCAATAACTTTTGATCTAATTGAAATTTTGAAAAGCGCTACATGTATTCGTGATCAGCGTCGGATTTTAAATAAGAAAATTGAGTTTGGTTGGAATAGGAGTTAGAAATTTTTTCCCTGTTCATGACGTCTCCCCTGCCAAATATCCAAAAAATGTGAAATTTTATTATTGCAATAACTTTTGATCTAATTGAAATTTTGAAAAGCGCTACATGTATTCGTGATCAGCGTCGGATTTTAAATAAGAAAATTGAGTTTGGTTGGAATAGGAGTTAGAAATTTTTTCCCTGTTCATGACGTCTCCCCTGCCAAATATCCAAAAAATGTGAAATTTTATTATTGCAATAACTTTTGATCTAATTGAAATTTTGAAAAGCGCTACATGTATTCGTGATCAGCGTCGGATTTTAAATAAGAAAATTGAGTTTGGTTGGAATAGGAGTTAGAAATTTTTTCCCTGTTCATGACGTCTCCCCTGCCAAATATCCAAAAAATGTGAAATTTTATTATTGCAATAACTTTTGATCTAATTGAAATTTTGAAAAGCGCTACATGTATTCGTGATCAGCGTCGGATTTTAAATAAGAAAATTGAGTTTGGTTGGAATAGGAGTTAGAAATTTTTTCCCTGTTCATGACGTCTCCCCTGCCAAATATCCAAAAAATGTGAAATTTTATTATTGCAATAACTTTTGATCTAATTGAAATTTTGAAAAGCGCTACATGTATTCGTGATCAGCGTCGGATTTTAAATAAGAAAATTGAGTTTGGTTGGAATAGGAGTTAGAAATTTTTTCCCTGTTCATGACGTCTCCCCTGCCAAATATCCAAAAAATGTGAAATTTTATTATTGCAATAACTTTTGATCTAATTGAAATTTTGAAAAGCGCTACATGTATTCGTGATCAGCGTCGGATTTTAAATAAGAAAATTGAGTTTGGTTGGAATAGGAGTTAGAAATTTTTTCCCTGTTCATGACGTCTCCCCTGCCAAATATCCAAAAAATGTGAAATTTTATTATTGCAATAACTTTTGATCTAATTGAAATTTTGAAAAGCGCTACATGTATTCGTGATCAGCGTCGGATTTTAAATAAGAAAATTGAGTTTGGTTGGAATAGGAGTTAGAAATTTTTTCCCTGTTCATGACGTCTCCCCTGCCAAATATCCAAAAAATGTGAAATTTTATTATTGCAATAACTTTTGATCTAATTGAAATTTTGAAAAGCGCTACATGTATTCGTGATCAGCGTCGGATTTTAAATAAGAAAATTGAGTTTGGTTGGAATAGGAGTTAGAAATTTTTTCCCTGTTCATGACGTCTCCCCTGCCAAATATCCAAAAAATGTGAAATTTTTTATTGCAATAACTTTTGATCTAATTGAAATTTTGAAAAGCGCTACATGTATTCGTGATCAGCGTCGGATTTTAAATAAGAAAATTGAGTTTGGTTGGAATAGGAGTTAGAAATTTTTTCCCTGTTCATGACGTCTCCCTGCCAAATATCCAAAAAATGTGAAATTTTATTATTGCAATAACTTTTGATCTAATTGAAATTTTGAAAAGCGCTACATGTATTCGTGATCAGCGTCGGATTTTAAATAAGAAAATTGAGTTTGGTTGGAATAGGAGTTAGAAATTTTTTCCCTGTTCATGACGTCTCCCCTGCCAAATATCCAAAAAATGTGAAATTTTATTATTGCAATAACTTTTGATCTAATTGAAATTTTGAAAAGCGCTACATGTATTCGTGATCAGCGTCGGATTTTAAATAAGAAAATTGAGTTTGGTGGAATAGGAGTTAGAAATTTTTTCCCTGTTCATGACGTCTCCCCTGCCAAATATCCAAAAAATGTGAAATTTTATTATTGCAATAACTTTTGATCTAATTGAAATTTTGAAAAGCGCTACATGTATTCGTGATCAGCGTCGGATTTTAAATAAGAAAATTGAGTTTGGTTGGAATAGGAGTTAGAAATTTTTTCCCTGTTCATGACGTCTCCCTGCCAAATATCCAAAAAATGTGAAATTTTATTATTGCAATAACTTTTGATCTAATTGAAATTTTGAAAAGCGCTACATGTATTCGTGATCAGCGTCGGATTTTAAATAAGAAAATTGAGTTTGGTTGGAATAGGAGTTAGAAATTTTTTCCCTGTTCATGACGTCTCCCCTGCCAAATATCCAAAAAATGTGAAATTTTATTATTGCAATAACTTTTGATCTAATTGAAATTTTGAAAAGCGCTACATGTATTCGTGATCAGCGTCGGATTTTAAATAAGAAAATTGAGTTTGGTTGGAATAGGAGTTAGAAATTTTTTCCCTGTTCATGACGTCTCCCCTGCCAAATATCCAAAAAATGTGAAATTTTATTATTGCAATAACTTTTGATCTAATTGAAATTTTGAAAAGCGCTACATGTATTCGTGATCAGCGTCGGATTTTAAATAAGAAAATTGAGTTTGGTTGGAATAGGAGTTAGAAATTTTTTCCCTGTTCATGACGTCTCCCCTGCCAAATATCCAAAAAATGTGAAATTTTATTATTGCAATAACTTTTGATCTAATTGAAATTTTGAAAAGCGCTACATGTATTCGTGATCAGCGTCGGATTTTAAATAAGAAAATTGAGTTTGGTTGGAATAGGAGTTAGAAATTTTTTCCCTGTTCATGACGTCTCCCCTGCCAAATATCCAAAAAATGTGAAATTTTATTATTGCAATAACTTTTGATCTAATTGAAATTTTGAAAAGCGCTACATGTATTCGTGATCAGCGTCGGATTTTAAATAAGAAAATGAGTTTGGTGGAATAGGAGTTAGAAATTTTTTCCCTGTTCATGACGTCTCCCCTGCCAAATATCCAAAAAATGTGAAATTTTATTATTGCAATAACTTTTGATCTAATTGAAATTTTGAAAAGCGCTACATGTATTCGTGATCAGCGTCGGATTTTAAATAAGAAAATTGAGTTTGGTGGAATAGGAGTTAGAAATTTTTTCCCTGTTCATGACGTCTCCCCTGCCAAATATCCAAAAAATGTGAAATTTTATTATTGCAATAACTTTTGATCTAATTGAAATTTTGAAAAGCGCTACATGTATTCGTGATCAGCGTCGGATTTTAAATAAGAAAATTGAGTTTGGTTGGAATAGGAGTTAGAAATTTTTTCCCTGTTCATGACGTCTCCCCTGCCAAATATCCAAAAAATGTGAAATTTTATTATTGCAATAACTTTTGATCTAATTGAAATTTTGAAAGCGCTACATGTATTCGTGATCAGCGTCGGATTTTAAATAAGAAAATTGAGTTTGGCTGGAATAGGAATTAGAAATTTTTTCCCTGTTCATGACGTCTCCCCTGCCAAATATCCAAAAAATGTGAAATTTATTATTGCAATAACTTTTGATCTAATTGAAATTTTGAAAAGCGCTACATGTATTCGTGATCAGCGTCGGATTTTAAATAAGAAAATTGAGTTTGGTTGGAATAGGAGTTAGAAATTTTTTCCCTGTTCATGACGTCTCCCTGCCAAATATCCAAAAAATGTGAAATTTTATTATTGCAATAACTTTTGATCTAATTGAAATTTTGAAAAGCGCTACATGTATTCGTGATCAGCGTCGGATTTTAAATAAGAAAATTGAGTTTGGCTGGAATAGGAGTTAGAAATTTTTTCCCTGTTCATGACGTCTCCCCTGCCAAATATCCAAAAAATGTTAAATTTTATTATTGCAATAACTTTTGATCTAATTGAAATTTTGAAAAGCGCTACATGTATTCGTGATCAGCGTCGGATTTTAAATAAGAAAATTGAGTTTGGCTGGAATAGGAGTTAGAAATTTTTTCCCTGTTCATGACGTCTCCCCTGCCAAATATCCAAAAAATGTGAAATTTTATTATTGCAATAACTTTTGATCTAATTGAAATTTTGAAAAGCGCTACAATGTATTCGTGATCAGCGTCGGATTTTAAATAAGAAAAGTTGAGTTTGAA
>BMAO01033735.1:0-39326 GCA_019973975.1 Trichonephila clavata | reverse complement strand
TAAAACATATGCTGTGTATTTTTAGTGATTTAAATTAATATAAATTTAGAAATGCTCTTAGTAATTTGTAAATAATTTAAATATGATTTTTAACATAGAGAAATGCATCCCTTTTATTTAAAATAATTTACTGTAAAGAAACAACTGTGTGAAATTGTAGTTTCTATTGTTGTGCTAAGGTAAAAAATATTTCAATAAAACCTTTTCGCTGATTTTATACGCATTTAAATAAGTGAATTTATTTCTAATTCGGCATTTAATATAGTTATTTTAGAAAAGGAAACCATAAGAGAGTTCTCGTTCCATAAAAAACCATAGGATACTATGGTTTTTTATGGAACGGAGAATTTTTGCCTTTTATAATCTTTCTTTTTACAAGAAAACTTTGTAAATTAGGAATAGCTTGTAGGATAGGGCTTTTTATTCCATTTAATTAAAAACTATAACACAGGCAGTATGTAATTAAATTTTTGTCTTGTTCAAACTCAAATTTCATTTGGTACCAAAAAAAAAAAAAAGGAATCGCTTACTCAAATATGCATTCAGCAGTAATATGTAATGGAACCCTCTTTTTCATTAATCAATTCCTACTATTAGTTGACTCTCTCTATAGATTTATTTATCTTGTTCAAATGTTCAATCGTTAATAATATACTTTCTATTCATTCTATCAAGTTCAAATAATATTTTTAAACTTGTAGAGGATGACACTTTCGACTTACAGTAATTACATTTTTGAAAGATAGCCTCTAAATCATTCTTGGTTTTATTTGAAATACTTATTCATAGCCTTTATCTTTTCGCTAAAAACCCAGAGCTTCAAAAAACAATCATAAACAAGAATGTGAGCGCTTTCTGCTTGTAATCGTATTACTTACCATGCAATTACGTAATTCAACTTTTTATTTAAAAAATATTGAACAAATCAATTATTTAAAATAAATTTGTAGCATGTATTTAAACTTGCAATTTCGAAAGACGGTTATATATAGTTGTTTATCTATCCACAATATGCTTTCGACAAAAAGCCAGCTTTATACCGTGTGAATACGTCTACGTCAACGGAGAAAGTGAAATGTTTGGCATCGTATTCAAAGCAAGCGCGAGAATACGGTAACCCTGCAAAATGTCATCCCCCTCTTTCCTTCCCCTTTACTCACTTAAAAAAGTGCTCTCTATTTAACGACCACTACTATCCCACAAAACCTGAACTAATTGGCACATGAAAGCAATATGAGCTGTAGAACATTTTCGTGATGCATAAATTACTTTAGGCTATTATTTTGCGCAAGTATTTATTTTGATATTGAAGCAGCTGAGAAGCGTTATGTAGATACTATTTTGCTTGTTTGTAGGTAGGTGGAGTGACACGAATAGGTGTCAAGCTGTTACCGTACATTCAAAGTTTGTTTTCGGTTCGAGTGTTCAACTCTGTTTACTTGCTCTGAAAGCAGTAAACTTATTTTTTTTTGGTATTTAAGTTTATACCAAAGGACTTGGTAAGCATAATTTCGTTTCTTTTTTTTACTTAAGGTGTAGTAGACTCAAGGTGAGTCTGGCAAAGATTGAGGAATCCAATGTCAAAAATCATTTAACTATACAGATGGCAGATAAGATGGATACCGGGAATGGGAATATGAAATACTTCCGCACTCCTACGTCTGAAAAGGAACTCTTATTACGAGCCGGGCAAAGGAAAATAACAGAAATAAATATATTTTTAGAAAATAAACAAAAGTCGTCAGCCATCCCCAAAACTAACCCGCAACTACTTTATACGGAGATAAAAAGTAAAATTCCCAGATATGATCAAATCTCTAATGTGTCATTTACTAGAAATGGAAAATTACGTTTTGCTACTTCGGATCCAGTTTGTGCAGTACAAATTTTATATTTGGAGCAAATATCGAATGTTTAGATTAATACAAGTGTCATATGGGAGGGTATTACATCCCGTTTCTTATCATACGAAATCCCTACTAATGTATCCTTGGAAGAATTATCTGCGGAATTACAAATTAGCAATAATTTTGAAATTGTAGAAATACGCAGATTTATAAAATCAGGGACCAAGTCCTGAAATATCTCCTATTCTGATTACCATTCTTGGAACGGTATTACCAGAAAATGTTAAACTCTGGTTCATTAATCATAAAATTCAATTATTTATTGACAGACCTAGACAATGTACTAACTGTTTCAGTGTTTTGCATCCATCTCGTTTTTGCCGGAGTCCAGCTATATAATGTAATTGTGGTGCTTCTCATCAAGTAACGTGCACAGTAAATGCGAGCTGCACTAACTGTAAGGGCAATCATCCGGCAAATTCTTCTCTTTGTCCTTTGTTCATTAAAGAAAAACATTGTGTAGAATTGAAGTGTAGGTACCATATAACACTAAGTGAGGCGCGACGACGTTTTCGTGAATCTACTTCCGAAAATTTTGTGACAGTTCTTAAAAAAAACACACAAAAAAATATTAACATTCAGGAGATCATAGATATGAAATTTGATAAAATGATGACTGCTTTCCAAACAGTATTAGAAAAACAAACGGCATTCCTGATGGAAACTTTAAAAAAATCAATGGAAACTGTACTTTCTCATGTATGTAGCATAATAGATTCGACGACTCATTGTTCTCCCCCTGGAAGAAAGAAAAGGGCTTCGGTCGCATTAAATAAACCCACGGGTCCAGTTCCAGGCGGTTCTGGCAAAAGTGGAATATATATATATACTCAACACTGAAATCGGATAAAAAAAATTATATATATGCTCTCATTTTCTGTACATATATTTCACTCCAGTATTTTAATAAATTATTTTTTATTTGTTCCTCAAAGGGGAGGAATCTTTTTGAAATTTCGGTGAAATATTCCTTTTTCCCTTTTCTAAATTCATGCATTTTTTACAATGGAACTGTAGAAGCCTAAAAAAATAAAACCATTTGTTTAAATATCCCTCCCTTTTCGCAAGCAGATATTTTAATTTTCCAAGAAACCTTTTTATCAAATGAAGACAGTTTTAATATTCCAGGGGAAAAGATATTCAGAAATGACAGACAAAATAGACCTGGAGGTGGTTTAATAATAGCCGTTCCTCTGAATGTTTCTGCCCAACAAATTCCTATTCAGTCGGAACAAATAGAAGATTTGGAATCACTTGCTGTTAAGATAAATATTAAAGATATTTCTTTTTATGTTATAAACATCTATGCACCACGTGGACTTAATATTACTATAATCAAATCCTTTCTCGAATCTTTAACAGATCCGTTCTTCATTTTTGGCGATTTTAACCTGCATTATCCGATGTGGGGATCAGATCACAGTTCCAGATACAGTAATATTTTCGTTGATTGGTTGACTGAATCAAATTCAATACTTCTTAATACAACAGTTCCTACTTATAGAAATTCAGCGGGTAAATCCTCTTTAACCGATCTTACAATTTGCTCCTCAAACCTCTCTGGATATACTAATTGTTATGTTTCAGCTTGCTTCTTTGATAGTGATCATAGTCCAGTAATAACAGAATTTTCTCTACGAAAGCCGAGCAAAAGATTTGTAACAAAAACTAACTGGTAAATTGTGAAAGAAGTGAAGATTATACTAAGCAATCCAGAAGAAAATATAGATAATCTTATTGGATAAAATTTCGAAAATTATACATAGAAATTTTTACTTCTTTACTATTACTAACAAATCTTTCCCTCCTTGGTGGAATGGTACTTGCCATAATTTTTATAAATTAAAAAAAAAGTTCAGGAAAAAAGCTATACGAAGCATTTCGCCTCAATTATGGATCAAATACAAGCAATATGCTAGTAAACTCAGATTTCATATTAAAAGTGCCAAAAGATTATATTGGGATAATATTTGTAACAACGTTTCTAATCCAAAGATATTTTTAATATTCTTAAGAAGCTCTCCACCTCTAATAATATAGAAGATAAGCATATATAATATCCTTCAAATAAATAATAGAGTCATTACTCATCCTCATATTCAAGCAAATATTTTCGCGGACTTTTTTGCATCTAAAAACGCTTATCACGAACCAATTCCTCTGGATTTTTTCACAAAGCGGATAACATTCTTAACAAACCTTTTAATTTTTCTGAAATTCACAGAGCAATAAAACTCTCTAGAAATTCAACTCCTGGAGCTGATCATATCACAGCATCCTTCCTTAAAAAGCTTGATCACAGTGGCTGTGAAGTAATTTTAAAATATTTTCAAAATATATTTGATAGTGCAATAGTTCCAAACTCTTGGAAGCACGCAGTCATCCTCCCGATTCCTAAAAAATGCAAAGACAAATCTCAAATTTCATCTTACAGACCAATAGCACTGACTTCCATCTTTTCAAAAACCTTTGAAAGAGTCCTAACCAACAGATTAAGCTACTTTTTAAAAACTGCAGAAAGAAAACTTCATCCTCAACATTACGGTTTCGTTCCTTTTAAAGATAGCAGAAGTGCTGAAAAATTTTATTCAAAAAGCAATAGCGGATGCAAAATCACAAAAGAAATATTTTGTAGGAATAAGTTTAGATATGAAAAGCGCATACGCGCGATTCAGTTTATATCGACGGTCTTCTCTATAAATGTCTGCAAATTGGTATAACAGGAAAAACAGCTATTTGGATCCACAAGTTTCTCACACAACGGTTTTTCCAAATCAAATGGAGGGGATTTCTTTCCTCCAAAAGGATATCTTCCCAAGGTCTTCCCCAGGGTAGTGTCCTCTCTCCCCTTTTATATACTATATACATTTATTTTTTTTGAAACCTTGGAACATGACACTGAATGTTTAATACATGCCGACGACGTTTTTATTTACTGCTCTCATCATTCTCTTGAGTACATTCACAAAAAATTGCAAAATACGCTGGAAAGAATTTCTCAATGGTGCAAATATTGGAAGCTATCTCTTAGTCCAGATAAAAGTACAATTGCTGAGTTATCCAATAAAAGAATTAATACGTTTCCTAATATTTTATTGGAAGGGCATCCACCTACCTTGGCAATCCTCAATCAAATATTTAGGTGTTCACTTTTCCAAACGGAGTCAGAATGTTTCTTTAGGAAATCAATTAAATAGCAAAGCATTGAAAAAAATTAATAGCCTTAAGGCTATGGCCTACATCATGGTCCAAGATCTGCAGATCTGATCAAAATAGTAAACAATAGTATATGCAGTGTTTTCTTCTACTTAGCCATATCATAAATAAATGGTTTGATAATCAACTTAAACCTTTTAATGTCATTCAAACAAAAGCCCTCCGAATTGCATTAGGACTTCCACAATGGACTCCAAACACTGTACTTTTAAAATTTGCTGGACAGGAAATTCTATCCGACAAAATACGAAGACTAGCAAATAACTACTTCCTTTCTCAAATTTCAAACCGAACCTTTTCTCCATTATATTGCAATAATCCCGACTCTATGAATCTAAATATTATGGAAGAAGATAACAATAATATTATAAATATATTAAATCCCTTGAATGTGCTGTTAGAGTGGTCAAATTTTCTCAATCCCCAGAAAAACATCTTTCTCAATTCTCCCATGCAAAATATTTGTCGATAACTACAAATTTCAGGATAAAAATCTACCAATACAGATTTTAAGGGGCTTATTTGATGAAACAATAGATCGTGATTTCCAAGGCTTCTATATAATAGCTACTGACGCTTCTAAAACTAAACAAATTACATCAATTTCAGGTATTACGGAAAATTCCTCTTTTGCTTACAGTATCAATCCCAATAATTCTATTTTCACAGCTGAAGCTCTGGCTATCTGCCAAGCTTTAGATGATCTGTCAGTTACAAACAAGAATCTGCTAATCTTATCTGATAGTCTCTCTGTTCTCTCTGCTCTTCAAAATTATTCGATCAAATCTCATAGTGTCATCCATAAATTAGCTAACAAGATATACATTTTATCACATTATAATGATCAGATAATTCTACTTTGGACTCCGGGACATTCAAATATATCGTGGAATGAACAGACGGATAATCTCGCAAGATCTGTCACAGAGTCTAATGTTTACATCGACTGGATCGCCCAGAAGACATCAGAAAAAAATATATCAAGAGAGTTTTAAAAAAGCAAATGATAACTTCTGTTCAAGCAAATATTTCGAAAACTTGGGCAATATTCCAAACATAGGCTCTATCTCTAAGTGGACTAGAAATAGAAGAGAAGAAATCCTATGCACTCGAATCTTCAGTAAAATGATCATCACTCCTGGACTTCTACGTAAATTTAATTTATCAGACAACGCAAACTACAGTATCTGTAATTGCTTAAACGATTTGTGGACCACATCTTGTTAAACTGCAATAGATATATTCATCCTCGAAATCAATTAAAGCACTTTCTCAAAATTGATCCACATTATAACATTACTTTCAAAGAACTATTGGAGAAAGCTTTGTCAAATAGATTATCATTCAGATTTTTTTATCCAGAAAATGAAATATTTTGACATCTATTAATTTATTAATCCTTTAGTTTTTCAGGGGATAATAGCCTTTGTAGCTCTATATCCCACAAAACCTGAACTGAACTGAAGCGTTATGTAGTGGATGAAATGCAAAATGATGGATTTAAAAGAGATAATACTGAGCTGAAGGGTAAAGTATTTTGATGACAATTTAATCACATCTATTTTTGTTTAAATTTAAATCGTAGTGTTAATTTCTCAGAAAATGAAGAGAACCTACACAACTTAGATTCTATAGCAATACCAGTGCCGGTTTATGCTCATTTTAGGCCCTAGAATCAAAATTTATAACCAGACAATCTGGTTAAGTCCAGTTTATCCGGGCCCTATTAGGCACCTGCCCCAAGCGCCCAATGGATAAACCGGCACTGAGCAGTACTGTGAATAATAAGGCAAAACTATGAGAGGCATGGGTATACGAGTGTCTAACTCATGACTAATAAAATACTTTCTCGCATCATTTGGACAGTCACAGCGATTGCAATTATAGCGAGGAATTATGTAGTAGCTTTAGAGATATTACAGAAAGAAAACTAAGTTACTTAAATGTTATTAGTACATATTTTATATTAAGATGTGCAGCTTTAAAATTATTGTTATGAACATCGGTACAGTCGGCGACTTGGCACACTAAGGTTTGAAAACGCATAGTGGAATAAGACAAAAGTTGTAAAAAAAACAGTGCTACCATTAGCAATTACTCTTGCTAAATATATGAATTCTAGGTTAATGTAAGAAGTAGGATATTATTAAGTATAAGGAGGTAAAGCACATTTAGCAGTTTTAGGTGTTTACGTATAACTCCATCAACCATTTTTGCCTGACAAAAACTGCTGCTACATAATGCATTTCAGTTATTACTTTTGAATACTATGCAACATTATTAGCCATCAAATTACTGACTTTTGTTGTTGTTTCATCGATGTCTATAGTTGGTAGGGTGATACGTTGAAACATTTTGCAAATGTTGTTATTGATCACATGGTGTTTTTTGTGTGTGGAAGGTCTAAAAATTTATGAACTCAGTGTATTTTCCAGCCAAAAAAAAAATGTTGCGTAAATTGTCTTTAGCATATATTTGAAAAATTACTTTCTGGAATTCACTATTTGATTTGCTCATCAATTTAGAGAAAAATCTCAAACTTAAGTATTTTACTCTTTCTTATATGCTGACTGATATAAAACAGATCCATAACATACAAAACACTATCTAGCAAATGTCAAACAATAAATTTACTGTCACATAAACTAATAATAAACTTTCTTTCTCTTTTTCCCATTTTCTCAAGTGGCCGCGAAAGCCTAGTGGTAAAAGTAATGAACTTGTAGTTAGCGTGTCATGTGTTCGAGCCTTGTACCTCTGAAGACCCGCCATGTAGGGGGGGGGATACATGTAAAATCTGTTGAAGCTCAAACGTCCTCCCGTTAGTATGGTGTGGAAGTTGGGGGGGGGGGGTCCCAGCTCCCGGATCAAATTTAAAACCAACTCTGAACCAAAGTTTTGTGAAACATTATTTGAAAAACAAACTGAAATTCAACCTTCTTCTAGTGCTGCATAAAAATTTAAATAAAAACATTCCAAATTCAGATCACACCTGTGTAATTGCGGGTTTCAGAGTAGGAAAAGCAAATCACATATTTGATATTGTAGTTCTTGAAGGGAGAAATGTGTGATTGTGGTCCAGAATGGATTTAAGTAGTAGATATGGAAATAATTTGATATTGGTCCACTATGGATTTTTCATATTATACTGTTAAACAATTTCATCAAATTGAAAGCCATTGCCAAATGCAGCTAATAGCGTAAACTGTTTTTGCAAATGTTGGACTTAATTATAGTAATGATGACAGTATTTGGTGACATTTTCTAAATTGATGAAATTGGTCAACGGTATAATACATAAGAACTGATTGTTTTCACATAATAGTTGTAAATGTTTGCCAAGTTAGGTCTATAACATCACAATAGTATTGTAATGCGTACCAAAAATTTATTTGGCAGGGTTTTAAAATGATGCCAAGAATGGGCTGTATACTGATATCAAATTATTTCTGGAGTTATTTTGTCAAAATGCGTGCATCAATATTTGTCTTCATTTGCAAGTAAAAATTGTAAGGAGAAACCAGGTATTTTCAATTAGGATAATGGACTGTAAAACAAAAAAATCTTATATTGTGAATATGATGGTATTTTAGTTTTTCAGGTGCAAATATCTGGTATTTGTTGAGTATTTTTGTTCTGAGCTTGTGATTTTCTTAAAATATATGCATATGATCCTGAGGGATGCATTTTTCTTATTCAGAAACATATAAAATGTATAATTATATCATAAAATAAAAAAATTAAAATTTTATATTGCATTTTTTCTTGTGAGTATATTTTTTTCTTAAGCAAGAGTGTTTTCAAATATTTGCACAAGAAAATCATCTCAAATTAAAAGTTGTATAGTATAAAACATTACCATAATTACATTGTACAGTAAAAATTTTAATTTTCTTTCTTTTTTTTAGATGAAGTGAGAAATAAAAAAATTATCAAGAGTATATTCCCATCAGTATTTTTTTTTTAACAAAACTTATGTTTGTCTTTTTCTCTTTGGATATCCATTTTGCAGGTTGTTATATGGTATTATCTGTAGGACAACTTTATTCTTTTACTGTATATATTTATGGTTGAGAAGAATTTTCTAGGAAAGGGTTGTCAGACTTCTAATTCAAAATGTCCATTAGAGCTCTAGTAGGATTTTCACAAGATTCAATGGTCTTTTTTCTTTTGTAAATCTCAAAAGTATCAAAATTTTTTCAGGAGATATATTATATGATAAGGTTAATTTGTTATGAATATTTATTTTAACTGTTTTTTAAGATCAACAGATGTGTTCCTAAATGAGTAAACCACATAAAATGGAAAATTTAACTGTTTAAAAATTGCTGTATGTACAATTTGCTATGATTTGTACTGTTACTTCCATTTTATAAAAGAAGTGGCTACCTTAAAGTCATATTGAGACAAGTTTGCTTATATTATTTGTAATCTTGTATTCAGTTCTTAATTTTCGAATATATTATTCAGAATTTTTATTAATTTTTATCTAATTGTATGCTCATGCTTGTCAAGTGAATTACTTTTTATGTAATAGTATTTTTATCAAGTGTTATAGTTGTTTTTTATAGTCGAATTATATTAGATGTTGCAGAAGTATAATTTAACAGGGGTACGATTTCATTGTTAATAAGTTTTAGAGTTGCATACATTTTAAAGAGATATAAATTTTCTTAATGTTATTTCTTTTACAAATAAGACAAAGCTTTAGAGGAGTTAACTTATATAAGATTTAAATTTTCATTCCATATATATGATTTATTTTCTGTGCAACAGTGGTATGTTTTCCAAAACAATTTCCTCTTGTTGGAGACTAGTTCTGTAGTCCCCTTAAAATATTGATTTTTGTTATATAATACAAAAAAATAATCTAGAACAATATCATAAGTATCATTTATTAGATATATATGGTTATTTAATTCCTTGATTATATATTTTTAGATTTGTTTTAAAAATGTATAAGCCAGACTGCTTAACTCAAAATTGTCTTTGTCCTGATTTGCAGTTAAGGCTTTGAGCTTCCTTTTTGAAAGCCCTTATTCTTCATAAGGACTCATTTTTCTTAAAATCTCTCAAAATTTTCCCTCTAACTGTATTACTGATAATGCAAAAAATAGCATTCTGTGTCTTTGCTTAGGGTGCTATGAAGTCCTTATTAAGAGAATCAGGTATTTTTCTGAGAGTTTCTCTTTTCCATATTCAAAGTGACAAGCAAAAGCAAATTATGATGATTTCTGCAAGAGTCAAATGAGAGAAATTTATATTCTGTAGATTCTATGTCAGGGATGAGCACAACTTTTTCTGCATAAAAAATACAATTAATTTAGTTAATTAATTTTAAATCCATCTATTTTCATTTTTCCATATACAAGTCAGTAATAAAAGTCATTATAGGCACTCCATAAAAAATAATTAAATAGTATGCAAATATATATATTTCATTTTACTAAAATTTTTATCAAATTCTAATTTTTGCGAAATAATTAAAATGGAAATGAAATCAATGGCATCATAAATTAAATTCATTCAATCAATCAATTAAGAGTGGCTGAAATAAGCAAAATGGTTTGAGAAAATTGGAAAGGACTTGGGGTTTTCTTAAATCCATAAAACATTTACACAAATTCACAAAAAATTTGAAATATAGTGAATATGTGAGAAAAGCAGAAATATATATAAATTAATAGTTAACTAAATCTTTGCTTATCTGCTATAAAGTTATTTGTCAGTTATATGAAGAAATCTATTCTTTTTAAATTGTAGGTTCTGCAATAGGAAGCTTCTGGTATGATGAAAGGTTGCTGAAAATGGAGATATCACATCTTTATATAACTATAAATGAAATGATGGTAGATTAAGGATAATAACCTTTGTTGCTTCATGACCCACACTAGCCAATCAATTACAGTAAAATTTCATTTGCCAATCTCCTAGAAATTATTTTTTCATAATATCAGCAAGGTTTGAATGCAAAAAAATGCAGAGGAGAAATTGAAAATGAAAGTAAAAAGTATGTATTTGATGAATATTTTTGGTGTCATTTATTGAGGAGCTAAGAAACTATTGGTCATTTACATGTTTAAAATATTGGTTTGAGAAATAATAATGCTACCTAGTAAATCAGATTATTGAACGTTCAGTAAATGTGAATTTTTTATACAGATGTTTTCTTTAAATAAAAGCAAGCAGAGGCATCTAACATGTAACTAAATTACTGCAACAAATTGCTGTTTTTAAAGCACCATTCTAACACAAAAATAAAGAACTATCATGATGTCCCACAAATTGCAACAAATTATTTTATTTCAGATATGATTTAATTAAATATTTACATTCCTATTTGTTCAAATGTCCTTTTTACCAAAGGAAAGTTGACTGTGACATTTTTCCAAACTAAAATATTTACATATTCATATCAACAAAAAGACATCTGTAAAACTTGCAATATGACATTTACACAATCAAGCGATTTAATGGGGCATTTGAATGCTGATACTAACGAAAACCCTTGTATTTGTGAAATTTGCAAAAAAACATTTTCAAGGAAGAGCAATTTACTCCGCCATATTCGTATCCACACCAATGAAAAGCCTTTTGTTTGTCAAATTTGCGAAAGGGCATTTAACCAAAAGACTAGTTTAGAAACCCATTTGTATATTCATTCACATGAAAAACCTTTTCTTTGTGAAATTTGCAGAAAATCATTCCCTAACAACAAGAAATTAACTAGACATATGGGTATTCATACTGACAAAATGGCTCATATTTGTGAAATTTGTAACAAAGGATTTTCTGACAAAAGTAACTTAAAAAACCATCTGCGCACTCACACAAATGAAAAGCCTTATATTTGTGAAATTTGCAAGAAGGCATTTTCTGCAAAGAGTCCTTTAAAAATCCATATGCGTATTCACACAAAGCCATTTGTCTGTGAAATTTGCAAAAAAACATTTTCTAGAAAAGATTCTTTAGAAAGCCATATGTGCATCCATACAATTGAAAAGCCTTTTGTTTGTGAAATTTGTAAGAAGACATTTTCCAGAAGGAATAATTTAAAAATACATTTGCGTATTCATACCAATGAAAAGCCCTTTGTTTGTGAAATTTGCAAGATGGCATTCTCTCAAGAGTGGATTTTAAGACGGCATTTTTATGTTCATACTAAGGAGAAACCTTTTGTTTGTGAAATTTGTGAAAAGAAATTTTCTAAAATGTATAATTTAAAAGTACATTTGCGTATTCATATTAAGGAAGAGCCTTATGTATGTGAATTTTGTATGAAGGCATTTACTCAAGGAAGTAAGTTAAGGAGGCATTTGCTTATTCATACCAGGAAAAAGTCTTTTATGTGTGAAATTTGCCAGAAAGTATTCTTAAAAAATTGTTACTTAAAATTGCATTCACGTATTCATACCAAAACTTCTGTTTGAGAAATTGCCGAAAAAGTATTTTCGAGATGGTTGTAATTTGAAATGCCTTTATGTATTCATATCAAAGAATTGTATGCTATTTGTTTGCCTTGAAAACATTTTCTGTAATGTGTTTGTAAAAAACTTACTGACCCAAAGCCTTGTGCATTTTGCATGGCAAAATTTAATTTAAAAAATTCTTTGCGTATTCATACCAAAGATCCTTATCTTTTCTTAATTTTGCAGAATGGGGTTCTGTGAAAGTGACCCTCGAGAAAAATTGAGCATGTTATGCCAATAAAAATCTTCATGTTATGTGATAAAAATATTTAAACTTATGTGATTTTTTGTATATTAGATTTTTTCTTTGAATTTTTTTCTAGTCTCCTAACTGTATTAATACTTAAAACTAAAATAAAACATTTTTAATTTTAAGAATATATCTTCATTGTAGGATTTTGCAATATAGTTTAGTTATATCAAAGATTTAATTATATTGATGTGCTGGTATTGATTTATATAGGGAATTAAATTAGAATGTTGTGCTATATAATATTTTAAATTCTTATTTAGAATTAGATCTATTTTTGAATGATAGTAAAGAATGGAAATCAAACTCCATCCATTCTTGATGTACACTATTGTATCTATATTATTTTCATATTCTGACTTATTGTATTATTTATTTTCCCTGAATAAATTCTTTTTCACTCTACAAAATGAGTTTTATATTTTATTTAAATTTTATAGTTGATGGGAATTTTAATTTTATGTATTGTAAAGGGATCTGTGTATTTATTGAATATTTCTAAATTTTAAGAACATATTTTACACAAAACAGATCTTATGTGAGAAACTTAATTTTTTTAATTGTACTAAATATGTGTATTTTTGAAAAATAATTCTAATTTAGGTCATTTTTTGCAGTGTTAAGTAAGGATAGCTTCACAAATAAGTATGGATAACAAAAAAAAAAACATTATTACTAACATGTGCAAAACTAGGAGATAAAATCAAATTATATAAAAAAATATATTGTGTTTATTGATTTAAATATTCTTTTGGAAACCACATGAATGTAAATTTTTAGAAAAAAAAGTTTTGAATATGATTAGTTGTGTGTGTGTGTGCGTGCATGCGTGTGTGTGTACTTATAAAATTTGAAATTCTGAAGTGGAATAAAAATAATAAATGATTTTTATGCACATATTAATTTAAGTATTGTCCTTTTTTTTTTATAAGTGTTTATTTTTATACTGTGACCTTAATTACAAAATTGTTTGGCTCTACTTTATATTTCAGGTAATATTTTTTCATAAATTACACTGATGGGGGGAAAAATCCCAGCATCCAGAAAAAATTATTGTAGGGTAACGAAATTTGGACAATGCAATTGTCTGGTTAACATGTGTAATCGATTAAATTTTCAAGATCATGGTTTTTTTTAAGCTCAAGAAAATACATTTCAAATGTGAAATGCTGTTGCATTAATAGCTGGTGTAACTTTAAGAATTTTGAATGCAAGCCTGCATGCATTGTGTCATATAAATGCTGAATGTCTCTTTGTGGTTAGAATTCCATTCATGATGTACTTGTTGTGTCAATACTGGGATGGTCAGTCCAGCTGTGGATGATGCTGGAGTTGTCGTCCAATGATATCCCATAAGTGCTTAATTGGAGACAGATCTGGTGACTTGCAGGCCAAGGTAACATATCAACACTGTAGATCACGTTGCATTGCAACATCGGTGTGAAGGCCAGTGTTATCCTGAAAGAACCCCCCCCCCTTAAATGCTGTTCATGAATGGGAGTACTATAGGTTGAATTACCAGATTGACGTACAAATTTGCAGCCAGTGTGTTTGAAATAACCACGAAAGTGCTCCTGCTGTCATAGGAAATTGCTCTTCAGACCATAACTTCAGATGTAGGTCCAGTGTGTCTAGGCCGTCAGACAGTTTGGTTGCAGGCGTTCCCACAGCCTCCTGACCAACACCCTGCCATCAAAGCTGTTGATAAAGGCAGAGAGCAACAGTAGTAAAAACTGACACCAGTAGTAAGAGCATCTAATACAAATTTTATTTACAACACTACTTGTATACGATACCGATAACACGACGAAATCATTTCGATTAAATTAGATTAGATGCCAATATAGTTGTCAAGTGAAATGTCGGGTGGAGATCAAAGTGGTTAAATTAATTTGGATCACCTAAAATGAGTAGGTTTCTATTTGAAGTACGAGAGAATTAAATTTTCTCTAACAATGGCCCGCCTCTCACGTACTTCTAAAAGACAACTTTGAATTTTAGATTCACTTCACGTGACGCTATATTGACAAATTTATATAAGTTTCAAAATTCCTTAAATACTTAAATAACAAACAAACGAAGAAGCATCTTCCAGCTAGTCGATAGAGACCTTGGAGCACTCTGACTGTTTAAGAGCCTATTTCGAGACTTTATATAAGAGGCCGCACGTATCCTTCGGAAACTTCGCTCGATAAAAGGCGACATCCTCGTGGACACTTCATGTCCGTACATCCGACGGGCAGTATTACATGAAAAATAAAAGAAAAACATTTAGAAAGATGCATAAAAAATTACGCTATCTAAACATTAAAAAAAAATTTTTTTTTAAGTTAACTTCTTATGGCACGGTAGGGACAAATTTTCGTTACACGATGATATAAGGTAAGGAAGTATTTTCCATTTCGGCGGAGCGATGTTTCGACTATTTTAAAACAGCCATCTAATTGAAGTTAACTTCTTATGGCAGGTAGGGAAAAATTTTCGTTACGCGTTATAGCCCAGTCATCTTAGTAAAAAAAAGGCTCAACTGCGGAATGAGAGATAATAAGCTGAAAATTTGTACAGACCTTTACTTTGTCACTCTAAATGTCTCAAGTCTCATAAAATCTCATGTCCGCGTCTTAAGATATTCAAGGTCAAGAAACTCGTTTTTTTTGCAAAAATCTCGTTTCCTATGGCTTTAATGCTATTAAAATTTATTATAAATATTATAGAGAATAAAGTTTTCTATAACTTTAATTGAAACATTTTTTTTTTGCACATCAAACCATTTTTGAGATAGAGGGGCGTGCAACGCTTAGCTATCTACAGCATAACCAAGGTCAACCGTTAGTCACATGATATAACACGCCGTATAAAGTTTATAAACCTTAAAAATATATTTAGTTACAAATATGTGGCATTTTTTATTAATTATTACATTACATTTGTTAATAGTTTTCATTAATCAAGTATATTTTTTAATAACCTTTATCTCTTCGAAGAATATTTCTAATTCAAATTTAGCATGGCAGAACTCTAGGCCATTATCCCTCCTTATATTTATGATTTTAGAATTTAGAAATCGTTCAGCTCTTTTTTGATAACTTGAGAAGCACGAGAACACGTCATTTTTCTCTTTAATAGGAAAAACAGTTACTTTACGAGAAAAGTCATCTATAATACTTAGAAAATAACGATGTCCTCCAATAGATACATCAGGTAACGGACCATACAGATCCATGTGTAATAGTTCTAATGGTTTACTCGATCGTACTCTGCATATTGGTTTAAATTATTTACGACAAGATTTAGCAATTTTACAAGGCTCACATTTTAGATCTGCATACTCTAGTTTAGGTAGCCCCTTAACTGCATTATTTTTACTTGTCTGTATAATATAATGTTTATTGATATGCACTCTACTATGCCATGTACGCAAATCATTCACTTTAAAAGTTGAGAAAGATTGAATTTTAGATTTAATCTTATTTACAGATTTAGATTTAACCTTTTCTTTTACATTCTTATAAATATGACTTGTATCATTTTAGGTTTCACTAAAAAAACCATTAATCTTTTTGGCTGTAAATACTTTATGACCATATTTGTCATATACATTTATCTGCCCCTTCTTGCATATAAAATTAGAACTAGCTTTGTCAATTAAAGAACCAGAGATGAGATTTCTCTGTAACTTAGAAGAATACAAAACATTTTTAAAATCTACAGTTTCAGTTCAGTTATTTCATTTTGAAACATTATACGGACAGTTCCGGTGCCTTTAATTTCACATGTCACTCCTCCGACAGCAACTGTTATTCTCATGTTGTTCACAGGTTGAAAGTTTTGTAAAAAGTTCTTTTGGTAGCAAAAATGGGAGGTACCTGCTGTATCAAAAATCCCAATGTCCTTTCCATGGTGTTGACTCAAATTTGTTTCTGTTGTGTATGAGCTCCTGGAATACTTGGTACTTTTCACATCCTCTCTTATTGTTCCAACGTTCTTGTTTGGTGGCGGATGAGATTTCTTATGAGTTTCGGATTTCTCTCCACTATTTGGAAGCCACAAGCTTCATGTTGATCCTTCGTGGATTGATTCAGTCTCGATTCTTCAGCAATGAGTTCCTGCAGGATCTTGTCAAAAATGAAGTCCGAATCTCTTTATCTATAGATATCCTGGACAATTCCACTGAATTCAGTTGGCAAAAATCGAATTAACTGAAAGGCTTGATACCATTCCTCGATTGTTCTCCCTGCATCCTTTAGCTGGTTGACTATGTTCCGGATTCGAGCAGCAATAAACCCCGATTTCCTCTTGTGCATTCATACGACACTAGAAGAATTCATCAGTAAGTCCAATTACTCGTGCACGGGAATCGGGTCTGAAGTGTTCTTAGATACGTTTCCAGGCTTCAGTTTGGTCTTCTATGTCATCAATTATGCATCTATAAGTCTTTGATACATTCAAGTATATCGTACTGAATGCTCTATCCTTTCTAGCTTCGAAATCCTTCTATCCTTTAAGTTTCTTGTCATCTTCCGGTTTTGTTTCGGTTCCAGTGACGATTCTCTAACAATTTCGTTCCATTAGTAATACTTTTATATCACTACTCCAAGAGTTGTATTTGTCGGAGTCCAATGATTCAATACTGGAATCCATCTTAATATATGAAACCGGGCTCTTGTGCATTCATACCGTCTGAAAAATTTTACATGACTGGTTGCTTTAAACTACTGGGACAATATCAGCCCTTACTTAAGCATGGCTGGGCCCATAACCTACTGTTGATAAAACCAGAGAGCAACAGTAGTAAGAGCAATAATACAAATTCTATTTACTTGTATACGATACCGATAACATGACAAAATCATTCGGTTTGGATTAAAATTAAATTAGATTAGATGCCAATATAGTTGTCAAGTGAAGTGCCGGGTGGAGATCAAAGTGGTTAAATTAATTTGGATCACCTAAAATGAGTAGGTTTCTATTTGAAGTACGAGAGAATTCAATTTTCCTAACAAAAGCAGAACCTGCTTTTATCAGAAATCACAACAGATCTCGATTCCGTCAATGACATCACTGATGGCAATGGCTTGGAGTCAATGGAATACACGCTACAGGGCGCTTGGCTCGGAGCTGTCTTTGAAGTAACCGATTTCTATCAGTTCATTGTGCCACTGTGGTACCCACTGCAGTTCAATTTTCTGTCGCTGACGCAGTACGATGCGCCACAGTTTTACGCCGAATACAGCGGTCTTCCCTCTCAGTAGTGCCACGTGGCCGCCCAAAACTCGGTCTATTTGAGGCAGTACCATCCCTTGACAACTGCTCCTAACACTCATGCACAGTAGATACTTTCCGGCCAAGTCCTTTAGCAATATCACTGAAAAAAATCCACATTCTCGTAGCCGTATTATACGATCTCATTCAAACTCAATCAATCAATGAGTTGTTTATAATGGCTTCTTAGTCTTTTTAAAGGTATTTTTGACTGGCTTGAACTCACTACTTGTCAACGATAAATAACATTCACGAATTTTATTGCCCGTTTTTAAAGCAACCCTGGTTGGCAAGTTCTGAGTGGCGTTACTAGCGCCACACTTAAGTGCGAAATTTGAATCGATGTCATCTTTCAGGTGTGTAAACACGCCTACCAAATTTCGTTTACCTAACTTCGTTATCTACGATCGTGATTTGGAGTTAGTGGAATGCACACTACTGGGCGTCTGGCTTGGAGCTGTCTATGAGTAACCTATCTGTAGTAGTTCGTCGTGTTACTGCCCTGTCAATTGCGGCTTGAATTTCTGTTGCAAATCTAGTGTGATGTGCCACAGTCCTACATCGAACACGGCCGTCTTCCTTCTCAGTAGTATTAAATCGTAGTCCGGGACCTAGTCTTAATAGGCTATCTTCCCTTGATCACTAATGCCAACAATCATGCACAGTGGATATATTCCGCGGTTAAGTCTTTCTGCGTATCGCGGAAAGAAAATTCATCTTCTCGTCGCCATATTACACGGCCTCATTCAAACTTGGTGAGCTGTTGATAATGGCTTCTTCGCCTTTTTAAAGAAATTCTTGGCTAACATCAACTCAATCCGTCATATTTTGCAAACAAATAACGCTCACGAACTTTACAGCACACATTTAAAGCAATCCTGATTTCCAAGTGCTGAGTGGCATTACTAACGCCACACTTAAGTGCGAAATTTGAATCGATGTCATCTGTCACGTATTAACACGCCCACCAAATTTCATTTATCTAACATAAGTTTTTCTTGGTGTTGGGATTTTTTGCTCCGTCAGCTTATTTTGTGCTCAGTTTGAAACTCGTCTAAAATTTTATGTTGCATATTGATGAATCTAAATAGTGCAAGAATTTTGTAACTTATTAGGATAATATAGTTTAATAAATGTTTACTGCCGTAACCATCTGTTAAAGAATTGTTTAATAATAAACTTTTAAAATTTATTTTTTTGTTTTGTATGAAATGTTTCGAAACTTTTTTGCGCCTCGTTCTCAACAAACTAATTTTTTGAAGTGCGTATTTTCTTTTGTATTTTTATTAACAGGGAAATCTGTATAATTTATTAATTTTGGCTGAATATTCGAAAATCAGCACTTAAACATTATTCTCCAAATGAAACATATATTTATGAATTATTATTCACTCTACTTGATTTGTTCGCATTTGAAACTGAAAGCTTTTCTTTTTTTGAAAATTTCCTACTTCAGAGTTTTTATTTTCAGATTCCTTATACTATTCTTTCAGTTTTTTGATTATCCATGTAAGGCAGTGAGCATTGAAGTTTAAAAAATGCATCCCAATTTTCAAAGCAGAAGGTTTATCACATCAACATTTTAATGTTAACGAGAAACTACCTTTAATCCCTTGCAAAAACACCAAAGGAGTGAGAAATCCGAAATCATCATCATCCAAAAGGTCTGGTCTACTTCACAATCATCTGTATACAGTGTTTTACACAGTAGACGGACTGTACCAGGAACTCTTCCCGTATTTCTCTTCAGCTTTCAGATCTTACATTCAAAGAAACCCCTAAAACATAGAGCTGCTGTTAGATTTTCCACTATTGGTTGCATATTGACCTCATTTAAAGACGTCTTTTGATTTGACGTGAAAATTGTCGATGATGTATAAGTACCGCTAATTGTTTTGGTCATTCAAAAAGAAATTATGGAAATATATTTCCCAACTCGAATGTATTTTATTTATTTATCCAATTCGAATTTACATTAATTATGGTGATTGAGTTTAATTGCCATTTTCATGAAACAGCATGATTTGCTTTACTGATTTTTTGCCAATTTTAAGTGAGATGCACTTTTATTGCTAATATTAACCCTTTTTATTATTTCTGTTGCCAAACATTTTGTTGAAATATTATTGTTTGCTGTCGTGTGGTTACGACATAGAATAACACATATATATACAAGCGTTTCTTTAAATTTAAACTTCATTACTTCTTTTATCATAAGGAAATTATGAGATTATCGTTTCCCTAAGAGGACGCTAAATGCCTTTAGATTGTTTTTAATGTAAAGTTTGAAGAGGGGGGGGGGCTCGAGGAGATAGCAAACCCTGTTGAACGCTATCAAGATTGGACGAGACATGTAGTAACTGTTTCCAGCTCCCACTTTATATTCACTGGAATTCAAGCAAGATTGAATAATTTAGATACTGAGTGGGAGGGGGGTCAACGACCCACAAACTAATGAAGAAGAAGTATTTTTTTTTAAAAGAGAAGAGGAAGTGTGTGTGTATGTGTTATTAATATCACTGTGTAGAGCAATACGATGTGCTATTGGCGACGGACCTCGTAATTTCGAACCATTTATAGATTGGAGGAAAAAGCACTTAACTCATGATCTTTAATCTTTTTTTTTTTGGCGCATGAATATTTGAATGAAGGAACTGTTTGACATACTCGCAGATCATTTACTATTTATTATTTTTGTTTAATGTTCATTATGTATTTTACTAATGTTGTTTCCTACTTTCTTTTTATAAATCAGCAGTTCGTAATCATTTATTCATTCTAAGAATTCATTTAATGGAATTAAAAATACTTAAAAAAAGGACACTATGCAAAAAAAAATGATTAGAGAGTATAACAATGAGTCCGGCTCTATTCTTATGTAGCAGAACGAATTTTACTTGCAATAAAAATATTGCCCAAAAATATCTTTATTAATATTAATTTAAAAGTATCATAGTACAAATCCTTTAAGCTTCTAGAATCATTTAGAAGCCCAGTGGATGAGTGGTTAGTGCTTCCACACCACAAGTCCGAGGTTCAAACCCCTGACAGGGAAGGTTGATTCAGCCTTTCATCCCTTCAGTGGGTTGATAAATGAGTACCAAGCTACCTGGGATATTAACACTGGGGGTTTCGCGTCAGACTGAACACCTGACCGAGACATCTGCTCATGCAACTTCGGGCCCAAGGTCACGTATACTGAGTTGGGCACAGTAGATTTAGAAGATCCAAAGGGCTTAATTTCACTTTTACCGAAAAGAGTTTAATTTTATTTTCATGGGACTTAACGCCAGTCACTTTCGCGTATTAAAGTTATAGTACTACCCGTATCAATAAGAGCATCAAAATTATGATCATTAATTTTAACAGTTTTACGCATTTCTGTTGCGGAATTGATTTCATTAACAGCTTCATGTACAACCTCATTTTTAACACCAGGTTTATTCAGTGGCGGGTGTCGGAACTGGCGACCGCCAGGGGCCCCCAGCGCGAGTAAGGACCCCAAGTTTGATGGATTCCACCAGTGGCGTAACGGAGAATATTAGTGCCCCCCTGCAAACTCAGGATTGGGCCCCAAGGCCAAATATATATACCGAAACTGCCATATTATATACAGAATAAAATTTTTTGGACAAAATTGATATGGTAAAAATAATTGATGAATTTGCAAAGAGAAATCAAACTGTAAGCTCTTAATTTTTTTATATACAGTTAAGATTTTTCTTTAGCCGATGAGTTTTATAGTAATCAATACATTTTATTTCGAGAATTTAAAGTGACTCTTTTCGCTATTTTAGTTTTTCGACTCTTGAGCCTATGGGCCTCAAACCTTTTACTGTCAGGGGCCTCCAACTACCTTAATCCGCCTCTGAGTTTATTAAATACACACTGAGAGCTTTTATGTCCAAATTAAATGCAGTTTAAACCTCTATAACGCTCATTAAGTGTACGATTAAATCGTCCACAATTATAACAACGGATACGTACATTACTCTTATTAACAGTAGTATTAAATTTACCTTTATTTTGAAATTTATTATCAGAGCACATATTTTTATTTACATATAGAAACATCATATTGTTTAACATTTGTGCGTTTATTATTAACAAAACTATTAGAGTTTTTTGCATAAAAACTTTTTCATATATCTTTAACTTTTTTTTAAATTTTGGTATACTTTTGCAAGCATACAATATTGATTTGTTATGTTTGGAATTAGGGATTCCAGAAATACAGTGAGTTATTGTAGATTGGTCGTCGATAACAAAGTGTGCTTTTGAAGCAATTTCTCGCATGGCCAAAAAATATTCGAACGAAGATTCTGTAGGGCGTAATCTACGTTTCTGCATTTCCTTATGAACGTCGTATAAGAACTAAATAAATCCGCAAATTCCTCTATTAAAGCATTTAGTAGAGAAGTATATGTCAATATATCGTGCAGAGTTTGTACAAAAGTCTTTGCAGGACCCTGAAGCAAACGTTTGAAGCAAATAATTTTTTTAATCCCATACGTGTGGGATAAACGCAGGGTTTTCCCCCACATCGCGGAAAAAGATTTTTACACTGTAATTATCATTTGCTGTAAACGGACGCAAAGTAAAAAGAAATTCTCTTAGCAGAAATGAATTGTCATTCATCCTGTGGTTTTGAGTTTCCTCCGTGGGGGGAAAGAGAGAAAGGTTTGGCGAAATTTCAACAACCTCATTTAAAGATAGAAAGGGTCCAGTCTACATGGTGGGGGTTGTTTATTCGAGTTGCTAAATCAGTGATTCCCAAAGTGGTCTATATAGACCCCCAGGGGTCTATGACGACCTGCAAGGGGTCCACTTCAGCAAAAAAATAATTTGGGGGTCCATGAGGTGTAAATGATAGTGACTCTTATTATATAAACTAGATCGTGACTTTAAATTTAAAACAAAATTTAATCAAGTGGAAACTAAATTTTACCTATTTAATAGATATATTTACTAAATTTAATAGGATTAATTTCCACTTACAAGGTGACAGAAACGAATGTCACAATCTGTCAGGGCGTTTTAACCTACGTTCAACATTTTAATGCCTTTAATTCAGATTTTGAAATCAGGTTTGAGAATGCTTTGACTATGGTAATACCACAGTAGGGGGGGGCAAAGAATTCATAAGGTCACATTGAAAATAAATGCCCCATTACAACAGGAACTGATCGTAATAAGCACTAATGAAGATCTTAAGGTTTGGAAACGGATATCAGCAATTTTGGCTTTAAAAGGGCAAGCCTATTATTTGTCCCAAATTATGAAATATCGTGAGAACGTTTTTAATCGTTTTTCCTACTGAAAAGCAGCGCGGTTGCCAATCTTCAAAACAAAAAACGAAAAACTTAACATTAATAACAGAAGAGGTTTAAGGTATCCGAACACGTTCGGAGTACTTTTTAACAAAATAGCATACTAAAACATTATAAATTCTCTTTTAGGACTCAATACCAAAAAATATTACTATATTAAACTATCAAAATTTAAAATAAATTACCTGAATTTTACAAAAATCACAACTATAAGGGAAATTTTAGCAATATTTTTGAAAAACTTGAAAGCAGTTAGAGAAAAAAGTAATAAACAAATGTAAAAGTATTACTTAAGCAAATTAGATGCATTTATCTAGAAAATGTACTAAAATTTTAATTTTTTATTAAAATTTGAAAATTTTAGAGCTTATTGAGTAAACATTATAAGAAATGTTACATTTTTTATGAGACCATTATTTAAATAACAAGCCATAATTCAAAAAGTATTCATACAATAAGAAACATTTTAGTACATTCTCTAGAAAACATAAATATCAGGTTCAAAAAGTTTTATAGAAATACATTCGTAATATTTTACATTATCAGACTCGCCTGATAGATTTTGAGCAATTTAAATGCCCACTTCTGGTAGATCAAAAACCCACTTCCGGTTTTTCTAAATTTATAAAATTGATTGTAACTTGGCCTCTAGGTAGTGTAGAAACAAAGCAAAGTATGTTTCGTAAAGTCAAAATATAGCTCTATTCAATAAAATAAAAAAAAACAAAAATATCTGTCTTGACTGAATTTGGTCATTTTCAACGTGTTCGGATACCTTTAGTTTAAAACTGACAATATCAAAACCAAATGTTGAAAATTTGTTATTTTAGTACCAGACTCATCCCTCCCTTTAAAATCATTCATTTATTTATTTTACTTAACATTTATTTTAACATGCGCTTTTTAAATTTTAATCACTATACTTCATTACAGTTGGAAATTTAATTCATTTAAAGTAGTAGTACCAGAGCTGTCAAAAAGACATTTAAGTTGATAAATTTGCAAAAATTCAATATTAATTAAGCAGGGGTCTACCCCAAATCGAAAAACATGACAAGGGGTCTATGACACAAAAAAGTTTGGGAACCTATGTGCTAAATGATTCACTCGAAAAAGGCGTAGAATCTGTCTCTTCATCGTCAGTTAAATCTTCTGTAAAATTATTTTTTAAAGATGCAAGGTCTGCGAGATTTTCGAATATTCGTTCGTTTAATTCTTTAGCACTTCCCGCGCAATTCAGGTTCAACATAGTACACACCGTAATCAGCTCCGTCTTTGTAAAGTCTTAAAATTTTTTCCTTTCTTGTCTCTGAATCATAATGTTGCAGAAAACCCACGAATTTTTTTAAATATCTTTCTAGAGGATTTGTTGTAAGGTTCGTCATGTACAATTTTGTGGAGAAGTTGCACAGTTGAAGCAGGGGTCGTTTTTAATAATACTGCAATAGCAGGTATTTCTTCAAGATAGACCATCATAGATACAAGGGGTGATCAAATGAAAAGGTACGAAACGACATAAAAATGAAACAGTTAAATATTTGCATATTCCGCCAAGGGAGAATGTAGC
The DNA here is from genome assembly GCA_019973975.1 of Trichonephila clavata. Classification (NCBI taxonomy): domain Eukaryota; kingdom Metazoa; phylum Arthropoda; class Arachnida; order Araneae; family Nephilidae; genus Trichonephila; species Trichonephila clavata. The sequence goes on along the minus strand of BMAO01033735.1, from coordinate 14,325 downwards.
AAGACATCTCGGGATGCCATTGGAGACTCTGACTGGGATCGGATCATGCGCGGGTGCCCGCATGCGCAGGAGAGAGCAAAGGCTCTTATAAAAAGTGGCGTCCAAATGATGCGAGCACAGAATTACTCGAGCACAGAAAAAGCATTAACTCCGATGTGTACTGTGAGACACTCCGACGCCTACGCAGGTCCATCAAGAACAAAAGACCGGGGCTGCTCACGGAGGGTGTGGTTCTGCTCCATGATAACGCGCGTCCACACGTCTCCAGAGTCACACAAATGGAACTGGACAAGTTCCAATGGGAGACGGTGGACCATCCGTCCTACAGTCCGGACATGTCACCCTGCGATTTCCATGCGTTTGGTCCACTGAAGAAACACCTGAAAGGAAAGCGCTTCTACTCGGACGACGTACTCAAGGACACTGTGAAGGACTGGGTCTCGTCACAGCCACAGGAATTCTGGGAACAAGGAATCCTGCGGCTTGTTCATCAGTGGGATCGTTGTGCTCAGGCCTATGGTGTATATTTTGAATAAAGTCTATATTTGTACCCACCGTGTCGTTTCGTACCTTTTCATTTGATCACCCCTTGTATAATTTTTTCAGAAATAAAAAGGAATAAATTGGAGTGGACTCACCATAGATGATTACGTAGTTGTAGCGTGATGGTCAGAACGTTTTCTTGATTCGGTCGTCTTTTTAATTCTTGAAAATGTTTATTATTTTTCTAGGGGTTATTAAATATTTTAACTTAATTTGAGGCCGAGCCCCCAAATGTTATGTTGGTGTTGGTTAAAGGATTAGGAATTACTAATAATTAACACATAAAACACTGCTTATTTTTACAATAACTAATGAAATTGGATAAAACAACAACGATTTTAAAACATTCAAACGCGTGTCGTAGCCTAAATGGCTTTATTATTTTGAAAAGTTATTCTTTCTCTGACGTTGTGGGTCTGTCTCAGTTATTGCCGCTCGCCTCCTTTCGAAGCCAGCGGGGTTACGGGTCAGAGGGCATGCAGTGGTGTTTCTTTTACATATATATTGTTTGTATAACTTTATAAATATTTCTTTTTTAAAATTTTGATTATAGTAAATTAACTAAAATTAGAATGAAGTTAGTGAATGAATTTAATTTATGGATGCAGTCAATCAATTGAAAATGATTGATGGGAGCAAATTGGGGTGGGGGTCGAAAAGGAATTTTTTACCAAATCCTTAAAACATTTACACAAATTTTCAAAAAATAGGGAATATATTTACGGGAGAAAAACAGAAATTAATTAATAACTAAGTTAAATTTTGCTTATCTTTTCAAGTTATTTGCTAGTTATATGAAAAAATCTTTTTTTTTTTAATTGCAGGATTTTCAATTGGAAGCGACAGGTTTGATGAAAAGTTACTGGAGAAGGCATGTCACATCTATATGACTATGATTGAAATAAAGTTAGATTAAAGAAAATAATCTCTGTTACTCCATAACCCACAAAACCGATTCAATAACAGAGAAAATTTCTTGTGTCAGTTCCAAGAAACTATTATTTCATTATACCAGCAAGTTTTTGATGCAAAAAGATGTAAAAATAAAGTCAAAATTATGACATTTCTAAGAATGAGTACTTTTGGTGTCATCCATTGAAGCGCTAAGTAACTACTGATTATTTACAGGTTTTAAATGTTGTGTGGTGAGTTAATAATGCAATATCTGCATGTGCGCCAAAAGAAATTTTGCGAGGAAAGAGAGCAGCATAATATTTAACTCTTTCCTGAAAGGCACATGTTTTCTATTTGAAGTAAACTTGTGCTCTGATTGGATTTCAATTTACAAATACAGTGTTAAACTGTAAAAAATTTATACTTTGTTTATGAAATTAGTTTCTTACTAATGAATTCCATTAATTTCGAAAACTTGTAATTATTACACATGATATCTGTTGAGAATGAATTTATTAAATTAGATAACTGAAAATATTTCCGATATGTAAATTTTGCCTAGAGATATTTTCTTTTACTAGAAGTATACAGAGGCATGTAACAAATAATAAAATTGCTACAACAAATTTCTATTTTATGTGCACAGTTAGAATAACAGAACACAGGAATAAGAAATTTCCCTGACTTTCCAAAAGTTTCGACAGATCACTGTTTCAAATGTGATTTAAATAAACATTTGCATTCCTATTTGTACAATAGCTCTTTTTTTTTTCATGAAGGAACATTTATTGACTTTTTTCAACCGTAAATATTTTCATGCACAATAGGACATTTGTGAAATTTTCAATATGTCAATATCACAAAAGAGTGATTTAATGAAGCCTTTGAATACTGTTACGGACAAAAAACCTTGTATTTGTGAAATTTGCAAAAAATCATTTTCAAGGAAGAGCAATTTAATTATTCATTTTCGTACCCACGCCAATGAAAAGTCTTTTGCTTGTGAAATTTGCCAAAGACTGTTTTCTCAAAAGTCTCAATTAAAAAAACATTTGTATGTTCATACCAATGAAAAGCCATTTGCTTGCGAAATTTGCAAAAAAGCATTTTCTCTAAGAGATTATTTAAAAAAACATGTACATACTCACACGAATAGAAATGCGAAATTTGTAATAAGGCATTTTCAAAGAAGAGTACTTTAAAAACCCATCTGCTTATTCACACCAATGAAAAGCCGTTTGCTTGCGAAATTTGCAAGAAAACATTTTCTCGAAGGTCTACTTTGCGTAGGCATTATCTTATTCACACCAACGAAACGCCTTATGTTTGTGAAGTTTGCAAAAAACCATTTGCAAATAAGAATTATTTGATTATCCATGAGCGTATCCACACCAAAGAAAAGCCTTATGTTTGTGAAATTTGCAAAACGTCATTTTCTCAAAAGTGTCATTTGAAAAGGCATTTGCGTAATCATACCAATAAAAAGCGTGTGACTCACTGTGATATTTGCCTAAAAACATTCTCTAAAAGCAGGGATTTTATAAGACATATGGTTATTCATACAAACAAAAAGCCTTATATTTGTGAAATTTGCGACAAAGGGTTTTCTGACAAGAGTAATCTAATGAGCCATGTGCGTGTGCACACTAATGAAAAGCCATTTGTCTGTGAAATTTGCAAGAGAGCTTTTTCTCGAATGGCTAATTTAGATAGGCATATGCGTATTCACACCAATGAAAAGACTTATATTTGTGAAGTTTTGCAAGAAAGCATTTTCTCAAAAGAATGAATTATTAAGGCATTCCTTTATTAATACTATTTACATAAAAGTCTTGTATGTGTGAAACTTGACAGAAAGCATTCTCAAAAATTGGTTACTTAAAAAATGAGTTTGCGTGTTCATACACCAATAAAAACACTTCTGTTTTCAGAAATTTTTGAAAGAGGTTTTTCTAGATGGATTAATTTAAAAATGTATTTATATATTCATATCAAAGAATTGTACGATTTTTGTCCAAAAAAACATTTTTTCCAAATCTGCTACAAAAAAAATTCTGAGCCAAAGTTTTTTGTTTGCTAAGAGAGAATGCTTTCATTTTGCAAGTAAGGATTCTCTTAGAAGTTTAATTTAAAAACTATTTGCATAATCATACCAAAGAAGATCCTTATGCTTTCTTAAGTTTTAAGAAAGGGTTCTATGAAAGTGATCCTCAACAAAATGTTAGTATGTTATGAAAATAAAAATTTCTATATTCTGTGTGAAAAAAAATATTTAAACTTATGCAATTTTGTTTGATTTCTTTATTGAACTTTTTCTTGTCTCCTAACTGTATTAATACTTAGAACTAAAATAAAATATTTTCATCGAAGCATTTTGTTATATTAACTGCTGTTTGTAAAAAATGCAACACCATGAAGGAATCGTCAGAATTAGAAATGTAATGCACAAATGACTTGTATTAGTACAAATAGTTGACGAAATTTTCAAAGCAAAAAAAAACAATATTACGCGTCCGAAATCAGTATTTGGTGTAGTCACAACACTCTGCAATAAGTGCTGTTTTACGACGTGGCATGGAGTCAAACATATTTTGAATGTCTGCTTGTGGAAGAGAATTCCATATTGCTTGCATGTGCAGCAAAAGTTCGTCTTTTGAAGCTGCATGACACAGATCACGAGCGAGACGCCGACCAACCAAATTCCACACGTCCTCAATAGGCGACATATCTGGCGAATAAGCAGGCCAAGGAGGAAGTTGCATGTGTTGGGCTGAATAGAAGTCTCGAACAGTCTTTGCAACATGTGGGCGGGCATTATCCTGCTGGAAGATAGCTCCAGGGATGCTTTGAAGGAGAGGAACGACTTCGAGATGTAGCACTTCATAGACGCGTACCTGTTGCTGTTGAGATTACCCTCAATTCGTAGCAAATTGGATCGTCCAAGATACGAAATCTCACCCCAAACCACAACTCCGGGTGTTAGGCCACTATGTCGTTCGATAACACACTCTGGAAGGCAACGTTCACTGACATAGCGTCTAACACGAATGCGGCCATCATGGTCCCACAAATTGAAGCGTGATTCATCTAAAAAGACAACTTGGTGCCAATCAGTTTGCCAGACTCTGCGCTCATGAGCCGTTTGCAAACGCAGCCATCGATGGTTTGCCGTGTGGGGGGATCCTGTATAAAGATAACTTTGCACGTAATCCATGGGGCAGCAGACGTCGACGAATTGACGAAGCCGACATTAGTACACCTGTAGCAGTAGATCAACGTGCTGCCAACTGCATTCACCACTATGTGGAGCAGGTGTCGATCGTTGCGTGCTGACGTCACCTTCCGTCATCCACTCCCAGTTTTTCGAGTTGTTCGGTGCTCGTTGGTCCACTGCTTCCAAAATCGCATCACTGTGAAACTGTTCCGCTGCACACGAGCTATTGCGCGGTAGGAAAACCCTCCTGGTCGAAGGCCGATATTCCTCGCCTGTTCAAACTCCGTAAGTTGTTGGAATTTCTCCTTATTTCATCTTGGAGGCATACTTAGGTCTCGCTAAACGTTCGCCACTAACAAATAATCATTAACTATTTTCACCGTCCCGCTACAGCCCTCTATTTATACGCTTTCAGCATCAATTCAGAGGGTGCTGCGCACGCAACGCATGCGCGAGGCTCTGAAACTTTACTATAATTGATATTTGCTGTAAAGTTCATTTTTATTCTGATGATTCCTTCATGGTGTTACAATTTTTACAAACAGCAACATATATATCTAATATATAAAATTCTCCTGTCACAGTGTTTGTAACCAAACTCCTCCGAAACGACTAGATCGATTCTTATGAAATTTTGTGCTTATATTCAGTAGGTCTGAGAATAGGACGTAAACTATTTTTCATTCCGATATTGCAATTAGTTAAAAAATATTAATTAAAAACCTTAAAACACTTAATTGTCTTTCCGCTGTGTGTTGTTTATTTCGCCGTTTATTTCGTTTGGCGTCGAAAATCGGTTTCGCACCAGATGTGTGACTTTTCTCTGTTCCACCATCCAAATCACTCTGCTCATAGGCTACAATATCAAAATCGGTGTCTATAACAAATCAAAAATCACCAAATTTGGCGAGTGAAAAGTTTTTTTCCACCATTTTTTTGTACATATCTTTAATTCAAAAATTCATATATTGCACGTTTTATAAAACAAAAATATCTAAAATATTTGCGAAAAATTTGATCGCTTTTACTTCGTTAGCGTTATTCAAATAAATGGCACCAGATAAATGAAACGGCTTGACAGATTCTTATGAAATTTTGTGAAAAAGATTCATTAGGTCTGAAAATAGAACGTAAACTGTTTTATATACCTCTTAGTGATAAGAGTGGTCCACCCTAAATTTTTATTTTTTTGGACAAAATTTTTTATTTTAATTTTTTAATGATTCCACATTAAAAAATACATGCAACCCTAAATTTTTACTTTTCTACCACCAACCCCTACTTTTGATAGCGATATTAGTACTTTAAAATTTTCTACTCTTGTGTTCGACAATTTATCAGTTACCACTCGATTCCCGCCAGGCATCTACCGGTGTCACTTCTCACCCCGTAAACAGCACAGAGTAGGGATGAGAAAGAAGCCAGTATCCTGTCTTTCTCAGATAATAAGCTTTCTCTCACTCAAGTTTAGGGCCAAAACCGTTTTTGGCCATTATTATTGATTGTGCATCAATCGTAGCAGTGACGCTTATACTTATCATTTTACTTTCTCAGTGCAACTCTCATATTAAGAGTATATTCTTATACTAAATGTATCATCAATTTGCAGTGCTATAATTATTTATTCCCATTTTGCTCAAGATAGTTCTCACGTTCAGTTAATTAAGTGATCTCATATAAATCAATAGTTTTTTAACACGTATCACGAGCTCCCGCCAACAACAAATATTGTGTTTCCTGTATAAACCATTTCTGAATATTTTCAGACATTTACGAGTTCTTACTTAATATTTATTAGTTTATTTATTATTAAATGACAATTAATAAAACTGTAATACTCAGTGCGCGTGGATCTCCGGTTATTTTGCTTCGTAATTTGAACCCACCACGGCTGTGAAATGGCACGCGATTAGTCATGAAAAAATTGATTGAAAACGTTGTCGAAGCTGGCATTTTGAATGACAAGTGTCAAGAAGAAAAATGTATTACTACACGAATCCTATTATTCCCACGGATGTGCCAATTGAATTGAAACGGATTCAATTTTCATTTAGATTGGCATTCGCAATGACAATCAATAAGTCTCACTGCCAAACGAAGTCTGTTTATGGCTTAGATTTGGGCACACCGTGTTTTTCACACGGACCATGAAACATGGCATGTTTTCGCGTGGATAAACCATCTAGTTTGTTTGTGTTGGCTAAAGATAGACTCACTAAAATTATCGTACACTCCATTGCACTAAGAGACTGATAATGTTATTTTTTAATTCCCATAATTTGTGATAGAGATGTAATTTGAATTTATTAGTTAAAAAATAATAAAAGTACAACAAATTCAAAAAATGAATGTTTGGTGTTTTGTTACTTTTATAGGCCGTCATCGTTCACAACGCTCCATTCCCCTTTCAGTTATATACCTCATCCCCACACACTTACAATGAGTTAGTTATTTTTTATTTGACTACCTAAATATTCACTAGAAATAATTTATATGGCAAAACAATGTTTGTCGGGTCAGCTAGTATATATATATATATTAGAAATTTCTATAAAGTCAACTTGAATAAATGGTGATAAATATGGAAGATATTTTAATTCAGGAATTTTTATGTTACACTGATGTTCAAAATTAAGGTCACAAACATATTTTTCGACATTATTCTAAATTTTGCTACCATTAAAATTGATAGAATTTGTATTTTATATATTCTGAAGAACGGGAATGCAAAGTTTCATTGGGGTCCCGAAGAAATATAATTCTTTGCGAGTCTTAAGAGAGCCAAATAAATTTAATCCATCTATGTCCTTTTCATTAATATTTTTAGAATCCGTTAATTTTCGTTCTAATTCTTCACAATGTTTTAAAATTTCAATGTCACTCCAGTTTTTTAAATTAGGTATATAGTTACCTTGAAGTAATTGTAATGTTCTTTTAATTGGCTTAAGTGTAATATGGGGGGGGGGCTTTGGATTTAGTGATTTTTCTTTGGATTTGGCGATTTTGATATAGATATTATGGTGAGATAACTAATTCATTCTGGTTTCCGGACATTTATCGCTAAGTAAAGTAGGTTGGCGATCGATTTTTGTGGCCAAAAGAAACTGGCATCGCCAAGCCCCCCATTCCCTCTATACTACACTTTAACCCTTTTAATTGACTGAATCTTTCTGAAATTGAAGAAATAGCAATGTCTAATATTATATTGTAAAATTCAACCTTAAACCTTAACTTACTAAATTTTAACTTTTATCTAATAAATGTTTAAAAATAACATGTATTTTTTAGTTTTTCACACTTCACTTCGCTATAGATAGAAAAGTAAATGTGTTTCTAAAATAGCAACGAACTACAACAGTATACCAACTGACCAAAACACATTTGAAGTTCATGAATTTGCAAAAATTCAATATTAAGTAAGCAAGGGCCCAGATCGAAAAACATGACAAGTTTGAGATCCTCTGTTCTAATCTATGGTGCTGACGCATACTGTTTTTTTATTTCATAACTCAGTACAAATACTCATATAATTTAAACTGTACAAAATATATATTGTGTTACAGGTACTCAGTTACTATCTTCTATAAACTTACAAATTTTCTGCCCGTAAATTAATGTTTACATAGAATTTTTTAAATAATTACAAAACAACCTGATTTTACTGTGAATACTTACATTTTTTTTCTTATTGGCAATTCATTAAAATTCCATTCAGTTTGATTGCCAGAGGAATATCTAAAGTTTTAATCTTACAATTTCTTTGTCATTTGGTTGAATTGTTTGGCAATGTTTGTAGGTTTATGCATAAAAAATTTACAAATTTAATGAAAATTTATGCAATAATACTTATGTAAGAATATTTTTTTATCTTTGTATGTTTGAAAAGTTACATCGTATACATACCTTACAAAAGATAGTATCATTTTTTAAGAACTGCTATTCAATTCTTTTTTTTTAAAAAAAAAATATAGTGCAGATATAATGCTTGAAATGAATTTTTTTCGTAAAAGTTAATGTACATTACGTACTGTTCCATAACGTACATAAAGTACATTAACAATTTTTTTTATAAATTTTTTCACTTTTTGTATTATATTGGTTATATTTAAGATATTAAGAATGTGCAATGTTCGAAGAACTGTTGTATATTAGTTGATTTTTTTTGAATGATACTCTACAGCTATGAAAAAGTAAGATATCGTGTGCATAAAATAAAAAATTCTCAAAAATGAAAAACAAAAACGTTTTTTCCCCTTCTTTTTGTGATCTGAAGTAAATTTCAAATGCTTTATGATATGGTAGGTTTTCCAGAGTAATATATTTCTCAAAAGTAAGAATAATTTTAACACAAATGTGTGTATTTCAGTAACCAAATGTTCAGTGTCTGGTTACGATAAATTTGAATTTTTAAATCTTTATGATACAAGACGTAAACAGTATTATATTCAGAATATGATGAATCGTGCAAATATTAATCATATTACAAACGTTGTACAAAAAGGTAAATGAAATTTTCAACAAAGAATAATTCTACAAAATTAAGGCAAAAAATTTCATATGAACCAGCCTTTCTATCATTTACACATGTTGTAAACATTAATTTACAATCAACTTTTGTTTCCTTGTTTATTTTGAAAGGAAATTTTTCTGTTTCTGAAAGCTTGTTCTTCTGTAGTATCATTTGAATCAAGAATATTTTACTGCATTTGTTTTCATTATTTTTTTATAAAGAAAAATTCAGAGAATTTATAAAGTAAAGTGAATTCTAGACCGGGGATCGGTATACTTTCAAGAAAGAACCAGTTGTTAGTGAAACAAGATATTAAAAGTATCAGACACCTACTTGATATGAGATTCCAGGAAAAAGTTCCTCAGCAACAGTCGTGTTAAGCCTGTCATGCCCCAATTAATATTTTTTTATATTATTTAAATCAAGTTTTACACACATAGGCATTAACATTTTCCATTCTTTCAAAAATGAAGAAATATTATAGATATTTATGTATTTATTTATTTATTTTTATTTCTATAGCTGAATGCAAGTGCGATCAGTGTCAAAATATCAATGCTAGGAATGTCACTTTGAAGTTTCGTGAAAAAAACTTCAATATTAGTACTACTGTACTACTTTTTGGAATTTCATATGTTTACACTAATAATTAAACTTTATAAAACTGTTCTTGCATAGAAAAGTGTGTTTTTGGAAGATGTATTCAAGCAAAGAAAACAAGTATTGATGCATATTAATCAACATAAAAGTACTATAAAATTCATTGAAATATATGTATAAATATAGACGAAAATCTTAAAATTAGCTGATTAGTAACACGAAAATCTTTAACAATAAAATTTTTTTAAATTAGATTTCATTAAGCTGGAAATTATTTTCACTGCCTCTCCTTTGTAAAGGAAAGCAAATAATAAATGTATGTTTTGATTTTATTTTAATATGATAAAAATGTTTGTACATTTTTTAAGTCTCAAAGGAAAATACAAAATAAATCAAAAGTAAAGTCATAATTACCGTTTGCAGTTTTAAAGGAATGAAGTAAAATTGAAGAAATTATACTGATTTAAAATCGCGTCAACTCTCTCTCTCTCTTTGAAAGAAAGTGATTTCCTGAGGGCAGTAGCTAGGTATTTAAAAGCCCTGGTGCAAAAAAAAAAAAAAAATGATAGCTCTATCTTGGTTGAATTATATCAAGTAAAAAAGTAAAAATATGGAAATATTTTAAATATATACAAAGCTACAATTTTTACTTAGTGTCTTCTCACGCACCCAACTTGGTTTCTTCCTTTTTTTTAATCTATAGTTTTAGTTTTATAATTTATCTAATACGATTTGTATGTGCTCGAGTATTTACTGACGTTAAAAGGAAGTAGAAACGTAATGCTATGCTATAAAACGTCGTTGGAGAATCCCTAGCTATTAATTTATTCCGGAGGATCGAACCCACATCCAACAGAGGGCTTAGAGCTACAAAATGGTCCACCGAGATAGACAGGAAATGATACAAAATATGCATGAACAAGAAAATTTAATACAATATTATTATAATTTAAAAAAAAAAAACAACATATCTTCAAAAAAGCAGAGGGGGGGGGACAAAATTACATCATCATACGAGAAAGATTGCGAATATTGAAACAGGAAACTAGCTTAATATGAATCATATTGTTATTAAAAAATATAATGTAATAGGAAGGAATTGCTTCTTGTGTAGCTTTTTTTAAGATGTAATAATAAGTATGGTAAGATTTTCATGAACTTGAAGTTTATTTTCAACTAACAGTCTATAAAAAAAAAAAATGAAAATAACAAGAACTTTTCAATAAGTAAAGTTCGCAACACTGAACAAGCAACGAAAAGAATTTAGGTGAATCCCCCAAATTCGAAATTTCTTTCAACTGAATTGCGTCAATTACCAGTTAGTTGCAACCTTTTTATATTTATATCTAAAATTTGGAAGAAATCGCAAATTCGGCTGCCCTTCTGTATAGATATCCTGCTTAGAATCTAAAGGAATTCCTGATACCAAAAAGAGTGTTGTAGATTGCAATAAAGCAGTGATTCTCAAACTTTCAATATTTGCGACTAAATTTTCAGTCATAATTTTCATCACGCCCCACTTCTTACAATAACAATGTACTGAAGGCAATTATAATGTACTTTGATGGTAAAACTACGATGCAATACGACTTTAATTTTAAACGCACTAATTAGATAAATATTAAGTTTTGTATATGACAAGCCCAAGAGAGTCACTAGAGTAATTACTGAACTTGTTTTTAATTGAATATTGATCAATTAATTATGAAATACTTTGTGCAGAACTGATATATTTATAAGTAGTGCGTATTATATCAGTTTGAATGTGTATTTCATTTTTTATTTTATAGGGATATATTTTGCTTTGTAATTATTTTAAATTGCAAATTATTTTATTAATTGATAATTATTTAAATATTTTAATTTCGATTTTTCGTATATGCTTGCGCTTCTCCCCCCCCCCCAAGTAGAGTCATCACGCCCTCCTTAGGGGTGCGCCCAACAGTTCGAGAAACGTTGCGATTTCGAAATTTGAGAACAATTTAATAACAGGTATACATGATACAGAATATGATTTGAGGAAGAAAAGCCAAGCGATTTACATAATTATTTGGCCAATAGTGAATAGTGATTTGTTAATTTAGATAAAAAAAAAAAACGAAATAGAATAATTGGCTTTTTAATAAACACTGGGTGGTTGCACGTTCTCTGTAAATTTAAATTTTTTTTCTCTTTTTTCACCCTCCAATTTTTTGCGCCTGGGCATGTGCCGAGCGTGCCTAAGCGGAAAGCGGACTTGGTAGTGGGGTACGTTACGCCACTGGACAACGGTCATCACATAATAATACAGTCTATCACTTTTGCCAATTGCATGCAGTTTGAAATTAACTGTTTTTCGGAGGGAATGTACAGGAATAATATTTAACGACCTTAAAATTATCCGGATCATGATCTAATTAAGACGGAGTTGAGAACGGAATGAGGCCCCACTGAGAGTGAGGTCCGTAGCCCGGGCCTAGTTGGCCCATGCCTTGAGACGTCCCAAACTACAATACAATGTGACTTTAATTATAAACCACGCTATTTATCAAGATAAATATTTTGTATATGACAAGACCAGGGTAGTTACTAGTAATTACTAAACTTGTTTTAATTGAATATTGATAACTTAATTATCTAGTACTTTGTGCAGTACTGATACATTTATAAGTGTTGAGTATTATAGCAGTGGGAATTTGTGTTTTATTTTTATTATATAAGAATGTATTTTACTTTGTAATTATTTTAAATTGTAAATTATTTTATCAAATTGATAATTATTTTAAATTTTTTGTTTTCGATTTTTCGCCGTAAATTCGCGCCCCCAGTATCATGCCCTCCTGGAGGGAGCGCACCACAGTTTGAGAAACGTTGCGATAAAGATTTTATTTTCGAGTTTTGAGAACAATTTTATAACAGTATACATGAAGCAAAATATGATTTGGAAAAAAATCAAGCGATTTACATAACTTAAAAAACAACGACGTTGAGCCACAACATCTCCTCAGCATATAATGAATAAAAATTTATGCGGATACAAATCATTTCCAATTCCTGTTGTTGCATGTTATAAATTCTTAGATTTGAACACGTTCCGTATAATAGCGCGAACTCCACACGGAACGTGTTTATTGTTCGTATCGGAAATCAAATTTTGTTTTACAACGAAAACAATCGGCAAACGAAAACAAAATTGTATTAAATTATATATAAAATATAAAATTAAAAAAATAAATCTTATTTTATTGCAAAAAAATATAAACATGCAAAATTACAAGTTTTTTTAACAACTTTTATGTAAGTAACATTAAATTAAAAAACTATAAGTCTATAAATTTTGGCGCCCCTGCCCAGGCACCCTTGTGCGGTGAACAATTTTGTCCCCACCTCCCACGCGGCCCTGCGGTGCTCTGTGGAGTCACAGGGGAATCAACGAAGCAGAAGTTGACATTCTGGGTATTGAGATTCTGTTTCAAAGAAAATATTATACACATTTTAAATATAGCTATTAGTACAAGAAACGTTTTTTTTTAATTCATCTCTACTGGACAAATTAAACATCTACAGCAACTTTAATATTTGTTAATGTTACATAATACTATTTACTGGCTAGTTTTGAAGAAACATCGATAATTTCAAAACAGTATTTTACATTTTAAAGAACAAATACTTCCAGTAAATCATTTAAACCAGAATAAAATGACTTTAATAAGACAGTTCCTCTGGGGAGTGAGCATTAATGAAAAGCTTTAATTTTTTTTGTTGACTACGATTTAATTAAAATATGTAGTAACTCGAGAAATTTACTTACTTAAAATTTCGATTTCCGTACTGTCGTTGCCAAAGGGCGTGGACAGTGGCAGCGTCAGAATCAGCTCCTCCAAAAACCTCATCTCAAAGTCCGTCAATTCTGCTTCTTTGGGTACTTCACCACCCCCTATTTTTCTCCTCTATTGTCGCAAAATGCTACTTTTTTTTATTCATTTTCTTTTTTAAATTTAAGTAACACTGACGGATTTGTTGTGGTCGTGGATTCACCTCTCCGTCAGTGTCGTTAAACTATCGCGCAATTTCTGTGTATGTTTCGCTTTTTTTCAAGCTACTAACAGCATTTGTTTCTTTGCATTCATTACGTACAAGTGCGGCTTCATCAAAACCAACACCTTACACTGAAAAGGTGGATTATCTCGCAAGATTGATAATGGAATTTACTGTATACATCAACTAGACATTCACAATAATACACATCTCAATACAATTAGGAGAAAAAAAGGATAATATATATTTTTGTTTTACAAAATTTTCTGAAATATTCCGAACAGAGGTATCGTTTCTAAGTGGAGAAGTAATCCTGCGTACTCTAATCTTCAGTAAAAGGATCATCACCGCAAGAGTTTTGCACAAATTTAATTTACAAGGCAATGCATTCAAAAATTTACTGATAAAGGCTGTGTCAAATAGATCAGCATTTAGATTTAATTTACAAGAAAGGAAGTATTTTAATATCATTTAATTTATAATTGTTTTCTAACGTGATAATAGCCCTTGTTGGTGAATACCACTTACAATCAAACAATCAAAGAAA